>VDFB02146967.1:26951-83308 GCA_007258455.2 Sequoia sempervirens
TAATGGGTCCACTTTTAGTGGAAGTGTTGGACTTGGAAAATTTCCCAATAGGAATGAGTACCCGTTCTATAAAAAATGGGTACATATTCAAGATCGAGCTCTTGAACCTAAATCTATACATGTATGAAATGGGTACCCATTTTAATTTTTAAAACAGGTATTAAAATCAAATGGGTGCCCATTTTAAATTACATCATATTCCTACTCATTTTTAGAATGGGTAAACATTTTACAACAAGTAGATGTTTCGTTAAATCTTGGAATTTGAAACCCATTTTTATATTTTGTTTTAGGCTTGGAAATCCAACCCTTAGCCTTGGGCCTTCAAGTAAATACCATGAAAAGAACAAGATAAAAATTTCTTTTAGTAATGTAATTTTTTTTTATGATTGGACATGGATTTAGTTTTTATGAGAATCTCAGTCCATAAATTTAAAATGTCAAGTATTATTTTTTTTAATAATTTTTTTTTTTAATTTTTTTTCTTTCAAATTATATGTCATCAATCTAAATATCATTCCTTGTACACAATGAAAAAAAATCATTTTACGATTATTTAAACTCAAATTATAATTGTCATACATGAGGGGTTTTCAAACTAAGTAATTCTAGGGCCAATAAAAAATAATTTAAAATATATTTGGAAGAAATTATAAAAAAAGTATCATCCTCAAACTTCACTATAATACACATATTTCCCCAAAAGGAATTATAAAAATACATTTATTTAGGTCAAATTATGCTTGTTGTACATATGCATGTTATAGCTCTAAAAAGGCGATTTTTGTACATCATATACAAAATTAACTTTTATCATCTAGGTATTAGAATAAACTACATATTTGAAAACCATACACAAATTCTTGTATTGCATAATATTGGACTTTCTTAAAATTCTATGTGTAAGTGCTTGAGATTTTTACTCCGACTATGACAAACTTTGATTTAGAAAAAAAAACACTTCCACTTTTTAGCCAAAAAGTGAACCCAACTAGAAAAATATTCTCCTTTTCCCATACAATAGCTACATATTTATAGATGTGGTAACACTCAAGTAAATGTTTGCACATCCTAACTACCTAGTAGATCAAGAGCTAGGATGAATTTATTCCAAGAACCATAATTTTATCATTTAATTTTGGTGGAAAAATAGTTCCTCACCATCCATATGCAACAAATTTTATATCAAATATTTTTGACACAAAATTCGAGACACTTCATCTATTTGTGGAACCATTTTGAAACACCATTACAATTTTCCAATTTTTATTTTTTTTAATAGATTAATGTGACGTTGTGAGGTCACACCCATATATTAAGATCATAAAAATATTACATTGCTAGCCTCGGAAGAACATGAGTCTTAGAGATATCCCTTACATAATGAAGCCATCATCTAAAATTGGCTCATGTGACCTACCATACCATTTGTGTCTCTATGCAAACTACCTTATAATATCTTACTACATACATTTTAAGTACTAAGATTTGAAGACTATCACTACAACTACCTCTGTTGCATTTCCTGTCACTTTGTAGCTAACCCTCCACAACATTTTCCAACTCCTCTCCCACTTCCTCAATCAAGGTGAATGTCCAACGAACATCCCCAACTGACACCCCTTCCACACATCTTTTCAAAAATTTGATGCCCACTCGTGCTTCATCCTGCCTCCCCACAACATTCCTACCACTACCCCAAATATAGGAAATAAAACTAGAGTTTCAATAACCCCTTATTACCCCTCTCTTCCTTTAGATGTCATTTTATATCTCTCTTCACCCTCTCCTCTCCACCTTTCTCTCGCCTTCCCTCTCTACTTCTCTCTATATCCACTCGCCCTCTCTCTCTACCTACCTCTCCCTCTAACCCTCTCACTCCCTCTATCTCTCCCACCCTACCTCTCTCTCATTACCTATGTCTCCCTCCCTCTACCCCTCCTTCCCTTCCTCTCTCTCCTCATCACTCTCTCTCTTTCCCTCTCCATATCTATGTACCTCTCTCTCTCCCTTCCCTCTTTTCTTCTCTTTATGTCCCCTCACCATCTCTCTCTACCTACCTCTCACTCTATCCCTCCCACCTCACCTCTCTCTCCCCTTCCCTCTATCTTTCCCAACTCATATCTATGTCTAGATATATCTCCCTCTTTATATCCCTCTCTTTATCTCTCTCCCTCTCTATGTGTCACTCTTGCAGAGATAAGTAAAGAGGGAAGGTGAAAGGAATATAGAGGGAATTAGAGAGGGAAGCTGAGAGAGAGGTAGAGAGGAGAGAGAGAAGATGGATATGGAGAGATATCTAAAGGGAGAGAAAGAGATAATAAGGGAGGGATATAGTGAGAGCTAGGTAGAGAGAGAGATAGAGAAGGGAGATAGAGAGAAGTAGAGAGGGGGGAGGGAGAATGGGAGAGGTAGATATAGATAGGTAGGATGGGAAGGATATAGGGTGAGGTAGATAGATAGAAAGGAAGATGGAGATGGGAGATAAAGAGAATTAGAGATAGAGATAGAGAGGTAAGGCAGGAGGGATAGAAGGAGATGTGGGTAGAGAGGGGGAGGGTGAAAGCATATAGAGAGAAGTAGAGAGGGAAGGGGAGAGAGGTAAGGTGGGAGGGATAGAGTGAGAGGTAGGTAGAGAGAGAGGGTGAGGGAAGATAGAGAGAACTAGAGAGGGAAGGAGAGAGAGAGGTACATAGAGAGGGAGAGGGAGAGAGAGTGACAAGGAGAGAGAGGAAAGGATGGAAAGAGGCAGGGAGAGGTATGTGATGAGAGAGGTAGGGTGGGAGGGATAGAGGGAGAGGTAGGTAGAGAGAGAGGGTGAGTGGAGGTAGAGAGAAAGAGAGATGGAAGGAAAGAGAGGTATAGAGGAGAGAGAAGAGATATATATATATATCTAAAGGGAGAGAGGGGGAATGAGGGAGGGATGAAGTGAGAGGTGGGTAGAGAGATGGAGAGGAGAGATAGAGAGAGGAAGGGAGGAAGGGAGGAAGAGGTAGATATAGAGAGGTAGGGTGGGAGGGATATATTGAGAGGTAGGTAGACATAGAGGTAGGATACATGTCTCTGCTATCACCATCCCTCTCTCTAATTACCTCTCCCTCTATCCTTCGCACATACCTCTCTCTCTATCTTTACTTATCCTTATCTCTCATCTCCATATTCTTTTTTATCTACCTACCTCTCCATATATCCCTCCCACCCTACCTCTCTATCTCTACCTCTCCCTTTCTCCCTCCCTATCTACTTCTCTCTATCTCCCCTCTTCGTCTCTCTCTACCTACCTCTCACAAAATCCCTCCATTCCCCCTCTCTCCCTTTAGATATCTCTTTATATCTCTCTTCACACTCTCCTCTCTACCTTTCTCTCATCTTCTCTCTCTCTTCTCTCTATCTCCACTCACCCTCTCTCTCTACCTACCTCTCCCTCTATCTCACCCACCCTACATCTCTATCATTAGCTATCTCTCCCTCCTTCCCTCCCTCTCTCTTCTTGTTACTCTCTCCCTCTCTACATATCTATGTACCTCTCTCTCATCTTCCCTCTCCACTTCTTTATATCTCCCCTCACCCTTTCTCTCTACCTACCTCTCACTCTATCCCTCCCACCTTACCTCTCTCTCCCCTTCCCTCTCTACTTCTATCTAGATCCCCTCACCCTCCCTCTTTGTACCTACCTATCCTTTTATCCCTCACACCTTACTTCTCTCTCTATATCTACTTCTCTTTATTTCCCATCTCCATCTTCCTCTTTATCTACCCACATCTTTGTATATCCCTCCCACCCTAACTCTCTATTTTTGCATATCCCTTCCTCCCTCCCTCTCCACTTCTCTCTATCTCTCCTCTTTGTCTCTCTCTACCTACCTGCTACTCCATCCCTCCCTCATTCCCCCTCTCTCCCTTTAGATATCTCTATATATCTCTCTTCTCACTACCTCTCTCTCACCTTCCATCTCTACTTATCTCTATCTCCACTCACCCTCTCTCTCTATAGAAAGGAAAAGAGGAAGATAGAGGGAGAGGTTGAGAATAGATATAGACATAGAGAGGTAAATGGAGAGATAAATATGTAGAGAGATATGGAGTTAGGTATAGATATGGAGATAGAGAGGAAGAGATAGAGAGATAGAGGAATATGGAGAGAGATATAGAGATATAGATGGTGAGATAAAGTGATAGAGAGAGAAATACAGATAGAGATGGAGAGATAAAGAGGTAGAGAGAAACATGGAAAGATAGAGAGATAGAAAGGGGGAGATGGAGGAGGGAGGTAGAGCAAGGGATAGATAGAGAGGGGTAGATAGAGAGATAGAGTTATAGAAAGAGAGAGAGAAGAAGAGGGGGGAGATAGATCAATATATAGAGGGAGATGGAGAGAGGGAGAGATATTGATAGCTCAAGATATATAGAGAGATAAATAGGGATAGGGAGAGAGATAGAGGGATAGAGAGATAGGGAAATAGAGGTAGATAAAGATATGGATAGAAAGGGATAGAGAGAGAATGAATAAGAGAGGTAGAGATAATGAGATATAAATAGAGATAAAGAGAGAGATAGAGATATATAGATAGAAGGGGTAAGAGAGAGAGAGAGAAAGGAGGTGATAGAGATAAGTAATATAGAGATATAGAGGTATGGAGAGAGAGAGGGAGGAGAGAGATAGAGAGATAGAGATAGGGAGAGAGAAATAGGGAGTGTGCGTATATATGAATAAGAGAGAGATATGGAGATAACTTGATAGAGAGGGAGATTATATAAATAGATAGAGGTAGGGAGAGGGAGGGAGATAAATCGAGAGAGAAGAGAGAAGTAGAGATATATAAAAAAGATGGAGTGATATGAATAAATGGAGAGATAGAGATATAAAGAGGGGGAGATATGTAGATATATATAATAAGAAAGATAAAGGGGAGGAGAAAGGGAGAGAGCTAGGTAGAGAGGGAGAGAGAGAGGAGAGAGATATAGATAGATGTAGAGTAAGGGAAAGGGCTCGGAGTGATAAGTAGAGAGAGAGAGAAGGAGAGGGGGAGAAATGGAGAGATTGCTAAATAGATAGAGGGAGAGAGGGAGAGACATACATGTTCTCCTAGGTCAACTTGGGAAAATGTGTGTATACGACCAAAGACAACAAGGAGGCCTTCTATGATGATTTATACAAATTTTTACTCTCCTTATTATTAAAATATAAATTTTTCATTATGTATTACATCTTTAATAGTTCAAGTCTTTTGGGATGATTATTGCAAAAAAAATCATGAAAAAAAGACTTTGTATGAAAGAATTATGAGCATTTAAAACTTTTAAAATGAAGGAGGAACTTCAAATTATTATAATTAATTTTTGGTGCATAATATATATCAAAATTATCTTGTCTATTGTGTAGATCTTTTGATCACCTTTCCAATGCCTAAGACACTTGTAAAAAATAATTTTTTTGATAAGTAACACAAAAGTTATGCCCACTTTATTGAAGTTTTTTTCTTGGGCTTTTCAAAATGGATATCCATTTTTCTTGCAAAACAAATATCCATTTTGAAAACATAAAATTGATTAAAATACTTGTAGGAAACATATATCCTTTTTTCTTTTCAAAATGGATATCTATTTTAAAAACATAAAATTGATGAAAATAATTGTGGGAAATGAATATTCATTATTAATGGATATTTGTTGCTAACAAATATCCATTTTGGTTTTGTATTACCAAACACAAATCAAATTTTATCCAACCCATAAAAAATAAAAATTTATGTTGAATGATTTTGGCTAAGTAAAAACACATTTTTTCTTATTGCCACTGTTTGGCCCATCATGTTCCTGCAAAAAATAACGAAAAAAAGACTTTGTAAGAAAGAGTTATGAGCATTTTAAATTTTAAAAAATGAAAGAGGAACTTCAAATTATTATAATTAGGTTTTTGTGCATAATATATATCAAAATTATCTTATACATTTTGTAGATCTCTGAATCACCTTTCCAACACCTGTAAGAAATCAAAATTTTGGTCAATAACACAAAAGTTATGCTCATTTTATTGAAGTGTGTTTTTTGGGCTCTTCAAAATGGATATCCATTTTTCTTTTCAAACCAGATATCCATTTTGAAAACATAAAGTTTTATTGCAAAAAAATCATGAAAAAAAGACTTTTATGCAAGAGCTATGAGCATTTAAAATCTTTAAAATGGAGGAACTTCAAATAGTTATAATTAATTTTTGGTGCATAATCTATCAAAATTATCTTATCCATTATGTAGATCTTTGAATCATCTTTCCAACGCTTGTAAAATATCAAAATTTTGATGAAAAAGTTATGCCCATTTTATTGAAGTGTACTTTTTTGGGCTTTTCAATATGAATATTTGTTTTGAAAACATAAAGTTGATGAAAATATTTGTAGGAAATGGATATTCATTTTTCTTTTCAAAACAAATATCCATTTTGAAAACATAAAATTGACGAAAATACTTGTCAGAAATAGATATACATTATTAACGGATATTCGTTACTAATAGATATCCTTTATTAATAGATATTTGTTACTAATGGCTATCCATTTTGGTTTGGTATTGTAGACGTTCAAATTATCCTGATTGATATCATGCACTTGATACTAATTTACTAACACCAATTTTGCCTAAATCACTTCTTCACTAACCATTTAGTCGAATAATCTTTATTTGATTAAATTCATCTTAATTCCTATATTAATTATTAAATAAATCAACTTTATTTTATTAAATCATTATCTTATTTTAATTAAATAAATCACTTTATTTATTAAATCATATTTCCTCTTTTGATTAAATAAATCATTTTATTTAATTAAATCCTAAGGTCATCTCCTTTTAATTAAATAAATTAACCTTTATTTGATTAAATCTAGCGTCATCCCTTTTAATTAAATAAATAAACTTTATTTAATTAAATCCTAATTAATTCTAACACTAATCCATCAAATCCTCTAGATTTTGCAACTTGCACAAGTAAATCAATTTATTTGATTTATTAATTCTTCTATTTCCATTCAAAAATGGCATCTCTTTGGAATATTCCCCCAATTTGAAATCTCCCTCCCAAAGGACTTGTCCTCCAACATTGCATTTAAGTCTCTTACATGTCCTTTTTCTTGAGCCAAGTGGCATTAATTCATCTTTCAACTCTTCCTCCACAAGCCAACTTTCAAATTTCAAATTTCCACCTAATTGCATTTATTTGCACATTGATCAAAATGTACTCCACCTCTCTCTACTAGCATGTCGACAAGTGGCACATTGTTATTACCATTCATCTTTAATCCCACATCATTCATGTTTCTCATTTATCCATCCTTCTCCATTATAAGTAGAGGGCTCCTCTATTTGATTTAGCATCCACCATACTTGGCAAAGGTGCCTCGGTTAGAAAGATCAAAACTCCCCCTTAGTTATCAGCATCCACCCTTCAATTACCAATATCCATAGGTCGAGTCATAGATATATTTACCTTTGACATAACTGATGTGTGTAGTGATGAGGATCCCATAACTGACTTACCCATGCTATTTGAGGATTCCTCCCTTCTCATGATTAGTACCTTGTCTTTTGAGTCAAACAACCAAACCCATGAGATAAAACTTAGTCTATCCCCAACTCATCGATTATGACCAACGAGGACCACCAATTTTAGACACATTCAAAAATGATGAGGTGTTCTCAAAATTCATGGGATTGCAGGATACTATAACATGTGGAGATCACAAAGCTAGGTTCGACATTGTGTTGGACACACATGCCTATTATGGGGAGACGATTGAATCCTTCAGTCACAAAAATGAAAATTTGAGAATAATCTCTAGGTCTTTGAGTGAAAACCACATTGTGGCACTCTTTGACCCAAAAATAGTAAAAATAAAGGATACATCCAATGGTGAAAACCTCTCTAAGGTTCTAGAGGATGAGGGATTTAATCTTCCCCTTAGTGTCATTCATCAAGAGAAGTCAATGGTCTTAGTAGAGAAGTACAATCCAGTCAACTTGGGAACAAAAGAAACGCCACATATCACATTCTATGCAGAATCACTCTGGACAGAAGAACAGGAACTCTTAGTTGCATTCCTAAGAGAAAGAAAGATAAACTTTGCATGGACTTATGCTGACATGCCTGGCCTTGATCCGGAAGTTGTGGTTCACCACGTAGCTGTATATCCTGAAGCAAAGCTAGTGAGACAAAAGCTAAGGAAGATGCATCCTCAGATTGCATTGTTGGTCAAAATGGAATTACAAAAGATCCTAGATGCAGGGTTTATACGACCAATTAATTATCTAGAGTGGGTCTCAAATCTTGTACCTATTTTGAACAAAGCATGTCCCAAGGATGATTTCCCTCTCCCAAACATTGGTATGATTGTGGATATGATGGCAGGACATGAGATGCTACCATTAATGGATGGATTCTCAGGTTACAACTAGATCATGATAGCTAAGGATGACAAACACAAAATGGCTTTCACTTGTCCATGGGGGCATATTGCTAGAATATGATGCCATTTGGGCTAAAGAAGATAGGAGCTACCTATCAAAGGGCCATGACACTAATCTTCCATGATATGATTCACAAAACTATGGAATACTATGTGGATGACATATTGGCTAAGTCAAAGAAACGTCAAGATCATATAACAGCTCTAAGCTTCGTCTTTGACAGGCTAGAAAAGTACAAGGTCCGACTAAATCCAAAAAAGTGTGTCTTCGGGGTACAATTAGGCAAGCTCCTAGGGTACATTGTATCCATGAGAGGAATCAAGGTAGACCCTGCCAAATTCAAAGCAATCCTCAAAACGGAGGCACCAAAAATATTGAAGCAGCTAAGGGGTTTACAAGGAAGACTCCAGTCCATCCACCGATTCATAGCACAAATAGCAAACAAGGCTATCCCATATTCTCATCTACTCCACAAGGGGTAGCATACAAATGGGATGAGAAATGTGACCAGGCTTTTAACAAAATCAAGGAGTACTTACTCACACCACCAGTTCTCATGCCATCGATTCCTGGCAAACCCTTGATCCTGTATATATCAACAATTGCAACAACTCTTGGTGCTCTCTTAGCACAACATGATGAAAATGGGAAAGAGATTTATTTATTACATCAACAAAACTATGGTGGGACACAAGTTGAATTATACATCCATTGAGAAGGATTTCTTAGTAGTCATGTTCGCCGCACAGAAATTCAAACATTACATGCTAGCACATCAAATAAAACTCATTGCAAAGACAGACCCTCTCAAGTACCTACTTTCTAAAGCAACACTTATAGGGTGAATGGCTAAATGGGTTATGATCTTGATAGAGCACGACATTGAGTATGTGGAACACAAGGCCATTAAAGGACAAGTGATTGCATATCAGTTGGTAGAGGCACCAATATATTTAGAGAATCTGCTTGTATCAAAGTTCCCTGATGAGTCAATATTTAACTTAAGTGTGGAAAATCACTGGAAAATGTACTTTGATGGATCCTACACACAACACGGGTCAGGAGTGGGAGTCTTCTTCATTACACCACAAGGGGATTGCATACCTAAATCATACAAGCTATCATTTCCTTCCACAAACAACATTACAAAATATGAGGCTCTTGTCATAGGGCTAAGAATTGTAGTGTAGTGGCAGATCATGGCACTCAAAGCCTATGGAGACTCACAACTCATAATCAACCAGGTAAACGATGAGTACCAAATGAAAGATGAAAAGTTGACTCCATACAAGAAATTGGTGGAAAGCCTCAAAGAGTTCTTCATTGATGTCACATTTGAGCAAATAATAGAGCAATAGATGTTATGGCAACAATTGGATCGTTACTGGATATTGCATGCAACGTCCCAAAGCAAAAATTCCTTGTAGAGCAGCTTCTCATACCAGCATTCAAGGTACCAGAGTCCAAATTTGTGTGTGAAATCATTGGTCCTGGTGATCCCTGGTATCATGATATATACACCTACTTAAGAATAGGAGTCCTCCCCGCTAATATAACCCCAAACCTTAAAAGGGAATTTTTCAAAAAGTCATCCCATTTTGTCATCCTAGGATATACCCTATACCGTAGGAGCATTGAAGGACCCCTTTTACGATGCCTAAATGCTAAGGAAGTTTTGACCGCTTTAATCGAGGTACACAATGACATTTGTGGGTCACATTCAAGTGGTATGACCTTGGTTAAGAAACTGCTAAGGACTGGGTACTATTGGCCTACAATGGAAAGGGAAGCTCACAACTATGTCTGAAGGTGTTTGAAATGTCAGCAGCATGGGATCTCATCCACGCACCAGCTCAGGAGCTCCACCCGATCATTACACCTTGGCCCTTTTCGCAATGGGGGCTTGATCTCATTGGCAAAATTACCCCCACCTCATCTAGTGGACATAAGTTCATCATCACTACCATGGAGTATTTCACGAAGTGGGTAGAGGACATCCCCATGACCTATATCATAGGAAAGCAGATATCCAAGTTCATCTTGAACTACTTAATTTGTCGCTACAATGTTCCTTAAGCCATTATCTCATATAATGGGACACCTTTCAAAAAACAAGATGTTTGAGACCTATGCCAAAAGTTCAATATCCAACATCGCTTCTCCACTCCATACTACCCCCAAGGAAATGGCCAAGCTAGGGCTACCAACAAAACCATCCTAAAAATCCTCAAGAAAATAGTAATTGATGTTGGTCGCGACTGGCACCTGCAACTGAATCTCACCTTATGGGTCTACTGAACAAGTATCTGCACACCAATAGGTGCCACCCCATTTTCCCTGGTCTACAAATCAAAAGCCATCCTCCCCATTGAGATCAAGCTCTGGTCCCTAAGAATATCATTGCAAAATCTCATCACAGATGAAGAATATCGGGTGTCTCGATTAAATGAACTAGAATTGTTGGATGAGCGATGCATGGATGCCTTAAAAACCATTTGCAAGTCTACCAAAACCATCTCAAGCAGAGTTACAACAAGAAGATCAAGAGTTGTACCTTCCAAGTCAGAGAGCTTGTGCTGAAGGAGAATCAGAAAAATGTACCAAATCCAGATAGCAAGGGAAAGTTTGAACCCAATTGGTTGGGACCCTTCATCATCACAACAAGCTACAAGTCAGGGGCATATCAACTATTCACACCAGAAGGGGAACCTCTACAGGAGCCCATGAATAGCTCCCATCTCAAAAAAATTTATGCCTAATCTTTCAAGGTGTAAATCCAAGAAACAAAAAAAATACAAAAATACAAAAATCCAAAAAAACCAAAAAAATGATTGAAAACAGTAAAGAAAAAAAATCATCCTCTATTGAAAACCACTTCAGTGGCACTTTGGATAGGTACCTTGGTGAAAACCTGGTAAATGGGCACCTTGTGTAAATAAGCACTCTCCATCCACTTGTTTCACATCATTCATCCATCACACTTTCATTCATCACCCATCCACATCTGCATCATAGCTTGATCCTATGTTCGTTTCATGATCCCTCCTAGTATTACTCGGCCCATTTCTAAGGTTAGTTTTTCTTGCCTATATCAAAGTAGTCTATTGCATCACGTTGGGGGCATGTTCTCATCAGGTTAGATTTGTGTATATTCTTGAAGTCTTCCTTAAAATCAGAAAATCCAAAAACATTCATAAAATCAATAAATCTAAAAACATTAGAAAATCAAAAAATCCAAAAACAGGTCAAAAAGTCTGTCGAAAAAAGTCAAAAACAGAGTTTTCTTGTTGAACTATGAGTCTCTGAGCTCTGAACGTAGGCAAGGTTGATCTTGGATCATTCCCTGAGACACTTAGGTGAGTCCTTTAGGAGGTTTTCATAATAAAACTGGCAATCCATTTGTTCATATCGCATCAATAATCGAGTATGTGTCAGTCGAACTATGTGGTCTCTACATGTATAATGTAGGCAAGGATAATCTTTGATCAGCCCCCTAGGATAGGTCTTTAGGTTAGTCTCTTGGTCAAAATCTCATAAAATACCAAAAACATTAGAAAATTTAAAAATCAAAACATTTTTAAAACATCTTGAAAATACCAAAAATAGCCTCAAAACATTTTCAAAACACCCAGAAACATCCAAATATTTGAAAAAATCCATCTGTCCCATCTCGCTGTCACTCAAAATAACATTCACTCATAACAAATCAATCGTCATCCTCAACCTTTGGTAAAACAATCAGAAACAAGTCTAGCAGTTCAAAAGTGAAAATACAAAACGTCAAGGTTTCAAGTCTAGGTCAGTAAGTAAACAAGTTGGTCAACTCTTGGTATTAATAGCCTATCATCCAGTCAATCTCACATCATCTGATAACATCATGTCCTAGGGTGCATCCTTCCTACAATGGACATCAACATCAGGCATCACCATGGTTTAGTCTTGGCTAGAGGTATGAAGAACATTGGCTTGTTTGTTTACTTGATCTTGATCTTGTTGATTTATCCTATTGCACTCATTCCAATGACCTATCGATGATGTCTAATCAAAATGATTTAAAGAGAAATTAATGGGGCATTGATCATTAACTTTTATTTGTTGTGCTTGTTGGATGTTCTTGTAATATACCTTGGCAAATACTTGCTTTATTGGGTATGGATGGAAGGTGTTTTGGGAACCTTGTTGACTATTGCATTGATAGGTTATACCTTTCCATGTTTTTGTTTGAGATGTTTGAAATATCTAAAGTACATCCTAGTATAGTTTCTATATGCCAGGTGTGAACAAGAATACTCCTATCTGATTGTCAAGTCAAAGTCCACCACGCTAGACACAATGCCATCCTGGTTCTTTATACCTTGATGCATCGTATCTATGTATGTTATCAAACATAAGGTAAGTAAACCCTTTTAAAATCCCAATTCTTGATAAGCAATTCATCATCATCATCCATCATCATCTCTAATAAAGTCTCAATGACGCATGGACTTGTTGGACTCATGCATCGTCTTAGACTCAAGGGTTCACCCATCTTATTTTTCTACTTCTATCCATCTTATTCTTCTTAATCTTCTATCTTTACTAACATTTCTATCCAAGTATCAAGTGTGTGTAATATATCAAAATATACATGAGGCTACCCATGGTCGATGAACTGTCTACATCATCAAAATTGTCTACATCAAATATTCATGCTTTCTAGTCCTCTCTGAGTTGAACTAATCTTGAATCTTTATCATGAGCTCGACCCAAAATTGAAACTTTTCACCTGATCTTTTGAGGGGGCAGTGTATCAGCATAATTCTTTTCACTGGGGCAGCAGTGGGGCATATGAAAGAATCAAAAATATTTTTGAATTTTGATCCCGGCAAGTTTATTCTTTGAACCAACACAGCAAGTACATTGCTTCAAAGAGGGGAAAAATGTAGACGTTCAAATTATCCTGATCAATATCATGCACTTGATCTTGATTTACTAACACCAATTCTGCCTAAATCACTTCTTCACTAACCATTTAATTGAATAATCTTTATTTGATTAAATTCATCCTAATTCCTCTGTTATTAAATAAATCAACTTTATTTGATTAAATCATTATCTTCTTTTAATTAAATAAATCACTTTATTTAATTAAATCATATTTCCTCTTTTGATTAAATAAATCATTTTATTTAATTAAATCCTAAGGTCATATCCTTTTAATTAAATAAACTAACCTTTATTTGATTAAATCTAACATCATCCCTTTTAATTAAATAAATCAAACTTTATTTAATTAAATCTAATACTCATTATTCCTCTCATTTGATTTAAATAAATCCAAAAATTTAAGTCAAATGTCAAATCCAACTAATCTCCATCTAAGTTAATTAAATACTAATTAACTCTAACACTAATCCATCAAATCCTCTAGATTTTGCAACTTGCACAAGTAAATCAATTTATTTGATTTATTTATCCTTCTATTTCCATTCAAAAATGGCATCTCTTTGGAATATTCCCCCAATTTGAAATCTCCCTCCCAAAAGGACTTGTCCTCCAACATGGCAGTTAAGTCTCTTACATGTCCTTTTTCTTGAGCCAATTGGCATTAACTCATCCAACTCTTCCTCCACAAGCCAACTTTCAAATTTCAAATTTCTACCTAATTGCATTTATTTGCACATTGATCAAAATGTGCTCCACCTCTCTCCACTAGCATGTCGACAAGTGGCACATTGTTATTGGTTCATCTTTAATCCCGCTTCCTTCATGTTTCTCATTTCTCCATCCTTCTCCATTATAAATAGAGGCCTCCTCTATTTGATTTAGCATCCACAATCCATGTAAGTTCATTATGCTCATTTGAATCCATAGTCATTCACAAGTTTAGGCAAGGTTATTATAGTCATTTTTAATTCAAGGAATCCATTTTCATCCACATTTCATCCATGTTAGCGTGAGATTTCATCAATCATAGCAAGGTTATTGTCATTCTTCATCAAGGATCAATCAATCATCATCAAGCTTATCAAGGAATTGGGAAAGGGCTTCTTTCCACATCAAATAAGCACCAATTCCCCCATGGGATGCTGGTTTGAGCATTAGAATAGGATTTAATTAGCTTTCATTTGATTACTTTGCTTTATTTTCCATGTTCTTGTGTTTGAATGAATCTCATGGGTAATGTTAGTTTAGATTTGTTTATGGAATAATGTTTGATTGTTTATTCATGTTGAAGCAGGTCTAGACCAAGCATTCACAGGTATTACCAAACCCAAATCAAATTTGTGTTTCATAATTTTGGCTAAGTAAAAACACATTTTTTCCTTATTGCTACTATTTGGCCCATCATGATCTTGCACTCACCCTTGTTAGTACCCTCAAATTTCGATCCATGAACTCTAGTTTTATTTCAAGTTCTCTTCCATCATTATTCATGCTTCTAGCAAACACTTATATCATATGTAGTTGTGAGTTATTCATCTAAGTGACTTGTGATCATTGTCATGACACAACAACACATAAACAAAGCATGTATGTTGTATCACACATTATTTTCCTAATATCATCACATGTAAGTCAACATATATGTTGTACCATGAAACTTGAAAACTTATTGTCTAGTTCACATAGTATATTCTATATAGATAAATTTTTCAAGTACAATTATTCTTTATAGGTAAATATCACCCAAATCCCAACATTATAAATTTATTACAAGAGAGTGTGATATTCCACCCAAGAGATTAACCTAATGCTCAAGAACATTTTGGATATTCCCAACCCATCCCTACACCATAAGAACTTAACAGTACTAATATGTTTTATCAAAATATTTGAGTATATTCATTTTCTCCATCTAGACAAGTTGTTAGTCTCCACCATCTCCCACAAAATGATACTAAACACTAATATACATATTTCTAACATGGTAAATAGTATTCATAGCTAGAAAAATTACACTTTGTGAATAACATTTCATCATTGTATTCCTTTTATAACTAATATAATCATTCAACCTATACAAATACATTACTTCTTTTTAAATTGATGATACAACATAGCTAGGACCAAAGGGATTCTAAAATGAGTGAGGAATATACCTTGTAATTCACCCCAAGTCATGGTGAAATTAGTTGACAAACTAAGATACTAATTATATGTCTCTTTTACAAGAGTACAAGGGAACAACCTACACACTAAATATTCATGTTGGGCTTGATTTCTATCATAGGCACATGTTTGAAAGCTTGGATGTTCTCTTCAACTATCCTACAAGGATCTCCAAAGGTGAACTTAGGACATAGCTTTTCAAGGTTTTTGAGAAAAACATGAACACCTCTAGGAAAACTAGGAGGGGAATTTCATGCTCCTAATCAATCCATATAAACCCTTGATCATGGAGAAGTTCTAGTTACATTAGGAGACATAGATGATCTAAATCTCCATTTTTAAGCACTAGTTTCTTTATGTTGATCTTGACAAAGTAATTCAAAGTCTCCTTCAATAAACCTTAATTTGGTGGCAATTCTTTTTCATTCCATCTTGTGTTGCTTATGCAAATCCAAGGCCCTCTTTCTAGCATCAATTTATTGATGGTTTTTTAATGTGTTACTCAACTTAGGTGAAATATAAGGTGTACTTCACCTCTTCTAAAGTGAATCAACCTTCTAAATAAAGATAAATTTACTTGAGGTCTTTATAATTAGGTCTTGGTTGTTTTTAAGATAACTCAAGGACATATGTCTTGTTCTTCTGATCAAGAGGCCTATATCAATATACTTCTAGCTCAAATTGGGTTTACTATTTCCAAATCTCAATGTAATACTTTCACATCTAATCCAAATACATAAA
Source organism: Sequoia sempervirens (assembly GCA_007258455.2). Taxonomy (NCBI): domain Eukaryota; kingdom Viridiplantae; phylum Streptophyta; class Pinopsida; order Cupressales; family Cupressaceae; genus Sequoia; species Sequoia sempervirens. The sequence continues at coordinate 43,245 of VDFB02146967.1, forward strand.
TTGTAGAAAGTATTTTGATTTAAAACTCAATAACAAATTTTAAACATACAGTCTTAAAAATCCTAACTTTATGCCCAATTGCAAGATTTAAATTTCTCAAATCTAACCTAAACTACTCATATATTAATTAAAATAGAACACAAGGGTGAGAAGTGAAGGAGTTAAAAGGAACTAAAATTTATTTTTCATATTTTATTACATCAGGTGGTGATCAGATAGATCTACATAAAACAAACTTTCTTTTCTCATTTTGGATATCTATAATATCATACAAGAAGGTGCAATATTCAAAGTAATAAGCCAAATATGAAATAAATCCACATCAATCATCTAACTCTTGGTATAGATCATAAATTTACTCCCACAAATGATGTCAATAGAGTATTCAATTTGAACAAATAGAGAATTTTACCATTAGAAAAACACTAATAATATAAAACACACTATAGATCAACCACATATTCATAAACATGCATTCATAAAATAATGAAAGTACTCTCAAATATTGAAAACCATGAGAGAAACCAACTCCAAATAAAATTAGAAAAATAACATTATGTTATTATTCAAAAATTTCCAATAGTTTTCAACTCTGTTTGGGTAAGTGCAAGCTAATGGGTCCACTTTTAGTGGAAGTGTTGGACTTGGAAAAATTCCCTATAGGAATGAGTACCCATTTTGTAAAAAATGGGTATGTATTCAGGATTGAGCTCTTGAACCTAAATTTATACCTGTATGAAATGGGTACCCATTTTAATTTTTAAAATGGGTATTAAAATCAAATGGGTACCCATTTTAATTTACATCATATTCCTACTCCTTTTTAGAATGGGTAAACATTTTGCAGTAGGTAGATGTTTCATTAAATTTAGAATTTGAAACCCAATTTTTTGTTTTGTTTTAGGCTTGGAAATCGAACCCTTAGCCTTGGGCCTTCAAGTATAATACCATGTAAATAACAAGATAAAAATTGGTTTTAGTAATATAATTTTGTTTTATGACTAGACATGGTTTTTGTTTTTATGAAAAATTCAGTCCATAAATTTGAAATGTCAAGTATTAGTATTTTTTAATAAATTTTATTTTTAATTATTTTTCTTTCAAATTATATGTCATCAATCTAAATATCATTCTTTGTACACAATAAAAAAAATTTAAAAAAATCATTTTACAATTATTTAAACTCAAATTATAATTGTCATACATGAGGGGTTTTCAAAATAAGTAATTAGGGCCAATAAAAAATAATTAAAAATATATTTGGAAGAAATTATAAAAGACGTATGCTCCTTAAACTTCACTACAATACACATATTTCCCCAAAAGAAATTATAAAAATACATTTATTTAGGTCAAATTATGCTTGTTGGACATATGCATGATATGGCCCTAAAAAGGTGATTTGTGTACATCATATACAAAATTAACTTTTATCATCTAGATATTAGAATAAACTACATATTTGAAAACAAGACTCAAATTTCTATATTTCATAATATTGGACTCTCTGAAAACTCTATGTGTAAGTGCTTCAGATTTTTACTCCGACTATGACAAACTTTGATTTATAAGAAAAAACACTTCCACTTTTTAGTCAAAAAGTGAACCCAACTAAAAAAATATTCTCCTTTTCCCATACAATAGCTACATATTTATAGATATGGTAACACTCAAGTAAATGTTTGCACATCCTAACTACCTAGTAGATCAAGAGCTTCGATGAATTTATTCAAAGAACCATAATTTTATCATTTAAATTTGGTGGAAAAATAGTTCATCACCATCCATATGCAAAAAAAATTATATCAAATGTTCAACATATTTGACACAAATTTTATATCAAATCTTCAACATATTTGGCACAAATTTAAAGACACTTCATCTATTTGTGGAACCATTTTCAAAAGACATTACAATTTTCCAAAATATATATTTTTTAATAGATTAATGTGACATTGCAGGGTCACGCCCATATATTAATATCATAAAAATATTAAATTGCTAGTCTGGGAAGAATATAAGTCTCAGAGATATCCCTTACATAATGAAGCCATCATCTAAAATTGGCTCATGTGACCTACCATACCATTTGTATCCCTATGCAAACTACCTTACAATATCTTACTACATACATTTTAATTACTAAGATCTAAAGACTATCACTACAACTATCTCTGTTACATTTCCCCTGTCACTTTGCAGCTAGGGAAGAGGATCCAGTAGTTGAGCATGTTTCAATAGTTATGATAGTAGTTGTTTATATAATGTTCAATAGTTGTGATAGTAGTTGTTTATATGATGACCAATAGTTGTGACATGACTACCCATAATTAAACAGAATGTATTCTTTTGATCTAAAAAGCAACCAATCATGTGATGCCACATCAGCACTCAACTCCTCTCCGGCTTCCTCAATCAAAGTGAATGTCCAATAAACATCCCCAACTGCCACCCCGTCCACACAGCCTTTCAAAAAGTTGATGCCCGCTCGTGCTTCATCCGGCCTCCCCGCAACATTCCTGCCACTACCCCAAATTACATTTTTTTGCAGAGGTTCATTCCCATCGTCACCCAGAATTGGTTGTATCCTTCTATCTGACATCATTCCCCTACCCGAGATTGCACGTTGTAGATAGCCTTTCATTCCTCCACCTGTTGTTTCGTCTCCCCTGAATCCAACAACATTTCAAAGAACATTGAGGTGATGTCAACATTGATGCAGCATCACCCATTCCCATTCAAGTATTCATCACCCAACACCATACACAGTGCATGCAACACCACCTAGCTTGGGTCTTAAAGACCTCCATTAACCTCCCTTCAGAGATGTCCTTGTAGAAGGCCATCTGCCTCTTCCTTAACTTCAAGCATATGTAGGTGTCCATACTTACTGCTGCTTGTTACATTGTGGCTATGCCCATCTTTTGGTTGCCAAATAAGCCAGGCATAATCATTACTGGGCATTTTTTTGTACTTGCCCCTGCTAATTTATCGTTTCATTATATCTGCCAGTCTTATGCATGGGAAATAGCATGTGAGCTTACGGTATAGATGTGGAATATGTGCCAATCTCCAAGTGACTTAACTTCGATATCGTCCTCCAGCATAACCACTGTCACCTTTACAATGGCATCCGTGATTTCATTACCTTCCCGATATGTGTGAGAAATCATGTATTTGTCGGATTTAGGAAATTTCGCTGCCAGCAATTCACACCGCGGGAAAATTCACCACCATGACAAATTCAGTTCAAAAAAAATTCATCACCAGCAATTCACCGTGGCTAAAAATTCATCGCCTTAAAAGTTTGTGATTAATTTTCTGTGGCGGTGAATTGCTGGTGGTGAATTTTCCTTGAGGTGAATTTGTCATGACGATGAATTTTTCTGCGGTAAGTTGCTGGCAGTGAATTTTCCGGTGGTAAATTGTTGGCAGTAAATTACTGACAGTGAAATTGTTTGGCATGTGTTTTGTTCAGACTGCATTGATTACAATCTGTGAATCTCCTTCCAAAAAGATTTTTCCACATTCTAACTTCCGACCAACCTTCAAACCTAATAGTGATGCTTGAAACTCGGCTTCATTATTTGTTTCCCTTCCTATTTTTTCCCATATCATTCTAAGTATCCTTCCTTCATGATCTCTAATGACACATCCTGCACCTACCATTCCTGGATTACCTGAGTAGCCCATCAAAGTTGACTTTTAGATAGCTTGCCTTTGGGGATTCCCATTTTATTTTCTTTTTGACACAAGTGGGTATATTAGCTTGACCAGCCCCATAAACGATGATTTCCAAAATAAATAATTATATCAAAGGAAAACATGCATTTATTTCAAAGAACAGAAGCTTTTACATAAAAATAATAATTAAAATTTGAATTTCAAATCCAATTTTAGCTAAGAGTCTACTCCTTCTCCATCAATGATATATTAAATGATAACCTTATTATCTAGAGTTTCCTATTTTCTTTTATATTCATGAATGTTTTGAAAGCATGATTAACCCCTTCTATATCTATTTCTATCAATAAAATTAAAACTAAAGTAATATGTGTCATAAGTAATATTGGAAATTTGTATAAATTGGAGCTTCTCTTTGATTTTCTTTTGTGAATTTCCTAAATTTGAAATTTAATGATATTAATTTATGAAACGAATTTGGGTTGAAGCTAATTGATTGTTCAAAATCTTGATAAATAGCCTCTTTCATGTTGTTCTTTAGATCTTTTGCTTTTTGACCTCTTGATCTTCCTCAAAATAATTCCTAATGTTAGTATAAATAAGTTCATGTACTCCAATTACAATATCTATAACTTCATTATAGACTACTTTTATCTTTATCATGCATCCTTCAATCAAGCCCATCTTCAAGTTGATAATCTCCATCCATGTATCTAGGGAGTTAGTATCTTCTTACCTATTATCTTCTCTTTTACTAGAGTTTCAAATTTCATTTTGGACATTATGTCTAGGTGAGGAAGATTCTATCAATTTGTATCCAACTCATGTTGGAATTATATTATCAATTCCTTCACCATATCCTTTCTATCTTTGACCTTGTCATGTGTAGTCCTAGCTTCATCTATGACCTTGTAACAATTGTCAAACAAGTTAGCAATCCATTTATTGGTTAAATCTTCTATACATTTCATCTCATCCAAATTGAAGGCTTCCTCCTAGGATATGACCATTGGAGTTGTAAAAGATCCATCCATTATTTGTAATGGTATCACTAGTTTGATATAAAAAACTAGTTGTTTCACTTGCTCCTTCAAAACATCTTTGGTCTTTTGATCCATGTCCATTTGGGAAATGATAGTTTTTATCATTGTAAACATTCGTTAGATAGCTTATTCTCTAGTTTACTTACCCAAGTTGATATTTGTTATTTGATAATCATTTGGTAGCATTTATATTTCATCTTTATCCATAAGAGTAGTAATTTTAGCAATCCTAGAATTTAAGGCATCCAAGCAAATAAGAGACAATGTTTTTGGATTCTTCTTTGTTCTTGAAGTGTTAACCATAGCTATAATAATACAAAAATCTTTGGATAAACACTTTATTATATTTTCTCTTTTTATAATATTTTTTATCTCTAGGTGGTGAATAGGGAGATAATAGAATCATCTAGAGGAGGTTCCTATAGATATTTGGATGGGTGTTCTTGAAATTGAGTGAGCTAGATAAAGGGTTGTTTGCAACAAGATCCTTCATCATTAGCTTGCTCTAGTTTCTCATCCTCTAGCTAGCTAATTTTATTGTTTTTTTTGTTCATCTAATTATTTTCAAGCTCATTCATAATTTTCTCCACTTCTACAATGTAAATTATAGGAATTTATTATTTATTTTCTTCCTCTGAATTTCATTGTTTTAGCACTACATCCTCTTCTTAACCTTGCTATTTATATTAATCTTCTTGCTATTTATTCCTAATAGAAAATAAAATATCCTATCTACGTAGAATATCTTCTCTAGTGCATTATATTTTTTCAATAATTTAAATAAAATATAATCTTTTTTTAAAAAGACAATTAACCTTATATTTTGGTGTTGATGACCTACTTTTAGAAAAATAGAAAATAAAATATAAACACCAATTAAAATATTAGGAAAAGCATATTTTATAAAACAACATTTATAGATCTACAAAACCCTTTTGTAGATTTTTTTTAATATTATTTACATGAGTAAGAGTTGTGAGAACATCAATTTTTATTTTATTTTTTTGGTAAATTAGACCCAAATTGATGCTACATATGCATCTAGTAGACACTTCTAGTAGGAAAATTTGTGGCCTAGATCAAATTTAGCTAGAATTAATCTAGCTAAAACATATGTTCAACCAAACATGACTTTTAATTAGAAATATATAAATAAACTTGTACTAATATACTTTTCTTTTATTTATTGGAAACTTTGAACTATTATGCACCTACTCTTTTTTTTGAACTATTTGATCCTCTAAAGATGTGCCTAGGAAGGTGGAACTCTTTGAGACACATTTTTTCCACAAGCTGCCTGCTGGGTGAAGAATTAGGAGTAGGGATTTTATTTGTAGCAATTAATTTCTTATACCTAAGGAATGGAAGAGGCATGTTGATTCAATGAAGGAAGAACAATGGTTCCAAAAGAATGATTAGGATCTTTTACTAAGGAATGAGGGAGAGGGGTTTAATATAGGATTTTGGATAAAATCATGATCAACAATAATAGAAATGGGGATCTACAAAGGGAAAATAAGTACCTAGTTCAATTATTTCTTTAAGGTAGTTGGAACATGTGGCATTACAAGATGAAGCATTTGTTGGGAGGAGGACTTAGATTTAAAATTAATCTTGGCTTCCTCTTGAAAGGAGGATCTTCATCTAGCTCTTCTTTTGTAGCATTCCTCTTCTTGTCCATTTTCCTATTAGGTTTGTTTTCATTTTTAGACTTTTTAAAATGCACCTTTGGTTAAGAAGGATTGACATCCCAACCCCTCCTCAATTTGTATTTCTTGGAGTGGTGTCCTTTTATAATTTTCATACCTATAGCTTCTAGCTCTTCAACTTTCTTTTGAATGAAATTTAAGCTAAATTCAATGGATTTCTTAGAGAGTTATTCTAATGATTATTATTCTTCCTTGAGTCCATCTATAGTAGGAATGGGTAGTTTTAATATCCCTCTCTTATTGTAATCATTGATGAGAACCTTCCAATCATTAGAAACTTGGTAAATAGTACTTCTACAATTCTTAAATTTCTCATTTGGAAAGTAGTCGGTTTGAAAAAAATTATTTATCTAACTTCATGCACATTACTATAGTCATCTTGTCTTCAAGGTGAGGCACATGTTTAAGGTAAGAGATGAAAAAAATCTTCTTCTTTTCTTTTGGATCAAATGAGATCCTTTTGTTATGAATATAAAAGTTCAACCTTTGAATTTATATATTAGATGCTTTTGTATTTGGTATCTTAGAAAGATAAGTATAGGGATTAATTATTATTGAAAACTATACTATGAATCTATGCTTATTTTTGAATTCCTTATTATCCTTGTATAGTTTTTGTTAAATTCCAATATGACTACCTTGTCACTGATAAATTTTGGAAACTTGGAAGGTGCCTAGTGAAGCCTCCCACCTTTGATATATGAAAATATAGGGAATTGGACATTAACCATTTTCCTTTGTTTTCAATCAAATTAGTAGCTCCAATATATATCCTTTTTATTTATATCCCCTTCAATTATCTTAATGAGGAAGAATAAGAAAGCATCATTTACCTTGAATTTCCTTCAAGCTCAATTAAGGGTAATACTTATATACCTTAACCTATCTTGGAGATACTCCAATGACACTACTCTTTTTCAATCTTGGACAATAAATTTACTATCTATTAAGTATCCTAAGTAGGATTTTTTGTAAAATATCCTAATCTCCTCCACTCTTGACAATCAATCATGGATATTATCATTAAAGAGAGTATCCCTATCTATATCAATTCATCTTTTAAGATGATGATTATGAACCTAAACATCTAGGGAGAGAAGGTAGATACTACTTACAACCCCTTTATTTTCTAGACAAAAATCATATAACAAATCTCCATTTATAAATTGTATCTAACTATATGCTTGGGGAGATTAGAGATGGTGGACCTAGGCTTAACTAGCCATTTTTTTTTAGTACTTCCAAGCACATATCAAGTTCATCATTGAATAAATTTAAACCATCATCCATTTTCAATGAGATTACTTAATTATATTGTTCGATATTTGAAAAGTTTCTTTAATAGCCTTGGTTTTTAATTCCAAGAAGACTTATCCTTTCAACTCTATAATCCTCTTAATTCTGATGTTATTTTTCAACTCTATAATCCTCTTAGTTCTCATGTTATGATTATTTCTATAGGAAACAACCAGTTTATAAGATTAAACCAAAGTAGGAAATTTTGTTGCTTGGGCAATCACATTTTGAACGATGCATGTCTCTTTGATTTTCGGTGCATTTTCATAAATTATCCTCTTAAATTCCTTTAGGTCAATGTGACCTAGATCTATGTCTAGTAATGTCTCAAGGGTAGATAAAATCTTGGAGGGAGGAGCAAATCCCTAGATTTCATACTTCATGGTTCTTTCTTGAGAAGTCATCTAGTAAAAATGCATTTAGGCCAAAAAAATTACAAGCACAAAGGATTACAATGAAAAATATTTAAATTATAATCTTTAATCTTTTTAATAACTGACGTATAGAATTCAAGAACATGACATATGTCCTTGAAGTTCCCACAATCTTGAGATAATGCTTGACATTTGCGTAGATGCATAAGTTGGAGAGACTTGAGGATGTTGGACTGAGATCAAAAGTCGTCAAAAAAATTTAAAATCCTATGGAATTGTTCATGGAAAAATGTAGGTTTAGAAGAGATTCTTAGTTTTCCATATAAGTGGATGAAGTCCATCAACTACCCACAAATCCACAAAATGTCATCCTGAGGAGCTATGGGATTGTAAGGGACAAGAATTTTTTTCTAAACCAAATTAAATGTTCTCTTAGCAAACGTGTTGAAGTTTTAGGTTTTCTATGCCTAGTTGTGACTAACAATTTTCTATTTCATATATATAATAATTAGGACCTTCTAGAATGAAATATGGAATAAACTACAAACCTTGTTTGGTCAAATAAATGAGCTTAGAGATCACTAATTGGAGAATAATCTAATAGTATTAATCCAATTAATTTTTACAAAATTCAAGATTTCATTGTTACATTGGTGGTTGCCATTGCACCAAAAGATTTGCTTGTTAATGCCCAATACAACCACCAAATTTATACAAGATCCACAGGAGGCAGTTAAGCCATGTCACAAACCCAAGAGCCGTACAACACAAGGAAGACCAAGGGACACACCATCTTGCAACAATCCCCCCTAGCGCAAGCGAGGGGTTCGAACCTATGACCTCGACTATGATACCAATTGTTACATTGGTGGTTGTCGTTGCACCAAAAGATCGACCTGTTAATACCTGATGCAACCGCCAGATTTATACAAGATCCACAAGAGGCAATTAAGCCATGTCACGAACCCAAGTGTCGTGCTACACAGGGAAGACCAAGGGACACGCCATCTTGCAACATTCATCACATAATTTAAATTACTTGAAACATAGTTGAAAGACTATAAGATTGAAAAGAAGGAATCTTAGTTGGTATTGAGAGTGCTCTTAAAACATAGATTTGATTGTTCAAAATTCATTTTTGTTTTCTATGCTACTAAAAATTCCCTAGGAATAGAGTTTAAAATGCACTTATTTGATGCATGTGCATATGTATTAACAAGAGAGAAGAAGAAAATAATATAGATGGGCACAACAAAATCTTGTAAGTTACATGCTTTGGTGTAAAATCAAAGCATTATAGATAAGAAAGAATATGGTGACAAGGGAAAGAAGAAAAATATGTCCAACAACAATCAAACCAACACACTAATTAATCAACATTAGTCTGAATCCAACTATAAAGCTAAGTCTAAGGCCTACTCTTTTAAAGATTGCTCATCAATAAAAGAGAGGTTTAATTGTAGTTATGTTGCAAAAATAGGACACAAAGGATCCAACTACATGAAGAAGTAGATTGATTGGGTAATGAGTCTTATCAAGAATAATAATAGTAACTTGGTGCTTGCTCATAAAAGGGAAGGGAAGGGCACTTGTAGCAATTGTAACTTCTAGTTCAAGGGTGTGAATTTATAATTATTAGATAGATACGTGTCTCATAAACAAGATTATAAAGCAATATTTCTTATGGTTAATATGTATTTTGTTACAATTAAATATCTTTGAGATCATCATCAATATTATTAAATTAAAAGTCTTTAAAGTTGCTTCTTTCTTATAAAATTATAGAAAATCTCTTCAATTATCACATTAATGAAATTCTTGAAAATAATATTTACAATATTTTTGGCTAGGTACTATATATGTAATTCTTAAAATATACAAATATACAATACTTGTTGCTAAGACTATATGTTTGTGTCTATAAACCACTTGATAACTCCTTTAGATTAAACTATATAACTCATATATTATATATTCTTTGATTCTCACTATCTCAATATCTTATATTCATTTATTAATTTTGTAATTAAATAATTTATTACAATTTTTTAAATAATATAATACCTACTTATCATATAATTCGATCAATTTTTATTTATTTTATTAATTTTTCAATGTGATTAGGTTTCCTATTAAACTTTACTTTTGTTGCTTCACTCTTCTACCCCTTCTTTTTATATGCTTTTTCTACAATCTATTATTTATTTTGTTCATTTTACTTGTAAATCAACCCAGTGTCACCTGAAATACATCTATTTACCAACAACTCTCTACTATTGCTGTAATAGACAGTAAAAATACCATATCTTTAATAAGCATGTATTACTGACACAGTAGAACAAGATTCTCGAAAAAACAATTCATGGTGTTGCTAATTCTTCATAAGCCTTTATTCATGGAGGTCAATTCCAAATGCTCTGCCCTGCAAAGCCTTTATTTCACGCAGGTATTGCACTGCAAACTTAATACACATACAAACATTTATGTGTTTAAATTCAATGGATAGTATTGTAAGGAGGCGTTTCTGAATTCATCCAGCTCAATTTCAAATGCAATGCCCTGAGTCGACCTCCAGATGCAGCATCTACAGGAAAAATGGCCTCAATTTCACTCATGTCTTCTGCAGTCAGATTTAGAGAGAGAGAGAATATATTGTTGTCCAGGTTCTTAATCTTGGTGGTTCCGGGTATGGGCACAACATCATTCCCCTGGTGCTGAACCCATGCAAGAGCAAAATGGCTCGGGCTGCACCCTTTTCTTGAACTCATCTCACTGAACTTTTGGAATAGAGCTTGGTTGTGCTCAAGATTCTCACTTTGAAACCTTGGATTATCCTGTTGAACAAATCAATTATATGATCGGAAATAAAAGTAATTGCCACCTTCAATTCTTCATATGATCTTGTAATATAGATTTGAGTTTAGATTCTATTTTATTGTTTGAACTTGACCCTGCATCGAAAAAAATAAATCCTATCTTTACCTTACGGAAGTCATTATCAGTCACAATTTCAAGAAGTTTTGCTCCTGAGCCAAAGAAGCCCGTGCCTAAAGGGCTGTACGCAACAATCCCAATCCCCAACTCCCTGCGAATGGAAGAAACAAAATTAAACAAATGCAAATCAGCTTACAAGCCTTATTTATAAGTTGATATGGTACAAAGTTCTTAAAAGTTCCTTATTAAAAACTCCAGTATAACTTTTGGTATAAACCCAAATTCACAAATATTTGTTCTCAGTTCTCTTGATAAATGGAAGTAAAAATGAAATTATTGACTGTTGAGGTATTGTACTGTCACACTCTGTAGCTGCAAGTCGGAATAATTTGGGCCTCAGATTCTCTAGTCCAGAGAGACCATTCAAGCTGCGCAGCAGAGATTGGATGCACTGCATGGGCTCTACGGATTGTTGAAGCAGAGGCTTCAGACAGACCCACATATTTTATCTTTCCCTCTTCTACCAGATTCTTCAGTTCACCCATCTGTATAAAAGGCAAAGTCAATTATTTGTTATCTGACCTTTCTGTTTTGCTAATCCAGCCTTATCACTAGACCTCAGTAAAGAGCCAGAGAGATACACGATTGTCCTCCATGTCAGACATTACATTAGCTTGATAAAAGAACATTTTGCAGCAAGATTACAGGTTTGAAATCTTCAGATTTACAGTAGCTTGATAAAAGAATATTTTGCAGCAAGATTACAGGCTTGAAATCTTAAGACATACAGTAGCTTGATAAAAAAATATTTTGCAGCAAGATTACAGGCTTGAAATCTTAGGACTTACAGTAGCTTCTATGGGTACAGTAGTATCCACCCTGTGCTGATAATAAAGATCAATGTAGTCTATGCCAAGCCTCTTGAGGCTTGCTTCACAGGCAGCCCTTACATATTCAGGATCTCCCCTCACACCGGCTTCTCCATTAACGAAAGTCAATCCAAATTTAGTAGCAATCTGGACCTTCTCTCTGATGCCTTTCAGAGCCTATTTAGGAACAGTGCATGAAGTTAGAACAATGAGAAAATACATTAAGTTCATAGGAGTAACAGATTTAGTATTGTAAACAAGATATCTTAAGAACTGAAAACAAGATATGCTCATGGAAGAGTCCATGGACAACATTTTTCGATCAATGGTTTCAATAAATGCATATTTTAAGTCATATTAGATCATTTTTCAACGATGGGTTATATAGTTTGTTCCAAATCAACCATCTAGAAAGCTTGTAGGCAGTTTTTCCAAAGCCATGGAAGTGTCAGATTAAGATTTGGTAACATAACTGACCTTTCCTAGAAGAATTTCATTGGTTTCTGGTCCATAAACGTCTGAAGTATCAAGAAAAGTGACACCTTTGCCCACAGCATAGTGAATGAGGTCTATCATCTCTTGGTCAGGTTTGGGAGGACCATACAAAAAGGACATACCCATACATCCCAGACCCTGTTCAGACACACAAAGTCCCCGCTGCCCCAACTTTTTCCTACCCACACTCTCCATGACACTATTTTCTTCTCTGCAAATATCAATGAAATTGAAAGTGTTATGTTTCCCACATACAACTTATCGCCTTTATCTACTGTAGCAAGATTTTTTTCAGCCTGTCGAAATTGACTTGGACTCGCTCGCATATGATCGAGTCCAACATGGCCACCATAGCCGTTTGTTAAGTAATCTTACGCCTGTGTCAAATTAGAAGACACAAATGTGCCATCCCTAGATCAACATTAGGGAAATATAAAATGGCTAGTCAAAATTTTCTAAATTTAAAACGAATAATTTACTATTAAAGAAATGAATTTAATATGTTTCCATAAATATTTGGTTTCTATTTTATCTTGAAACATAAAATATCATAAATTCATGAAATAGATTAAATACATTAACAAATTTCAATCAGTTTTTTAGTACATCATGATACATCTCACAATACTACAATTATATTCAAATTAGAATAAAGATTAAAAATTAAAGTAAGGACTATTATTTTAGCAATCTGCAACTATACATCAATTTTACAAATGCTTTTATCTTACCCATTACATATAAATGTCTCATGGTCTAGTCATCTCAATTGAGTGCAAATAATATAGTTGTCAAGTTGTAAGGAGGAAAAGCATCATTCAATTTCTTTACCTCCAACCACAAATTAGTGATCCCCCACTCAACTTCTTATTGGAAGTGGTTCATTCCTTCAATGAGGATGACAAATAATGGCATCTATAGTAAAACCAAATTTGAGAATCACGTGTATAGATGTACAATCACTATCACATGTGATCAATCATATAGACCCTAGATACCCTCTAGCTACTAATGACTTCTAACTAACATGTAATCCTAAAAGTACTATAAATTGATGATGCATATAACCATGACTTCACTTTGGCCAAATATTTTAATTATAAGTCAGATTTAAATTCTGGCCATTTTTTTCACGACACTACTAGCTCTTCTTGACTCGTCAAAATGACCATAAAATGAGATACAATGTTCAGACCAACATACTAGTTTTATAATTTAACAATTTAACTACCATACTCTCAACATACCTTGCCCTTGATTAGGATTATTAAATTTCCATATCTTATACACTATTTATCCATGGTGCTAAAATATGGATAGCTACAACAACACTCTTTTCCATGTATGAATCAATTTAAATATCTATATATATGCATGAAATCTATTTTATTTGAGTCTATATATACTTTTTTGTATATGTAGGAAAATAATAACCAATACAATAAATAAATACCATGCATCTCTATTCTTTATATATTCATTGTTTTTTATCATAAGATCACATCCAATTATTATGATAATGACACATGATATGCATACAATTGAAAGTGATATGATTTAAACTATTAAATATATTCATATAAATGTAGATATAAGTAATTCTACATACTTCTATATACATATCTATATATAAATGCATAGATATAGGTAAACATAGAAACCATGCGTTTATATACTGTATAAAATGTATGCATAGAGTGCATAAAGATAATTATGAAATTTTTCAAAAGTGTAGTCCAAATACATGCATATAGTTTATAATCTTTAAAAGTATACACTTATTATCATGTCTCAAAGATGCAACCTCAATGCATGTACATAGTGTATCATCTATTTGAAAAATGCCACGTATATACAACTTTAAATTATATGTCAAAATGCTATATTATTGTAGCCTCTATGCTAGGAATTGTATTCATTATATTATGATAAATAATAATGTTAATACCATCTTATTTAGATAAGTAAATTCATAGGAAAGAAACATACATCTAGCATAGCTCCAAATGACGTTTATAGAGAAATATTATTTGTCAAAAAATTGGTGCCTTAAAGTATTAAAATGGAAACCTAAATGCATGCATGGGCTATAGCATGTTGCAGCCATTTAGATGGGATAAACCATGCCCTAATTATCCTTTTAGGGAATAAAAATAAAGTAAATAGGTTTAAAATATAAAATGCAAGTATTTTGTAAGGTGTGACATATTTTTATGACCATTCTAATGCTCAAAAAGAGTACCTATCTAGCCAGCTAAAAATGTAGCTCCAAAATAATACATATATATATATAGAAAGAGAGGGATCGATTGTATAGGAAAATGGAGGGAAATCACTTAAATTTTTCACTCCTAATTACTTCCAAACTTCCACATGATCCCCATGCCTAGTAGCATCAATAGTTTAAAAATAAAGGAGAAAATGCAAGAAAACATCCATGCCAAACATCCCATTCCCTTGTCAAAGAAATCACCATAAGAAATGAGAAAAAGAATGGCATAAAATTGCACTTAAAATCCCTATGCCCTTGTTAGAGAAATCATCATAGAAAAAGAGAAAAACAATGCCACAAAAATTGAAAAAAAAAGCACCAAAAATTATGCTCACACTCCCCATGCCTTGTAGGAAAAATTTGTTGGCATTTCAATTCACACCTCTAGAGTGTGTATTGGAAACAAAAAACTATGCATAGATAAACTGCTCTTCAAATTAGGAGGGGAAGCTCCCTCTTTTGTTTTTGATGTGTAAAAAGAAATGTAAACTAAGTTCCTATATTTGTTACTCAACTGAGACCACAAGGTTTATTAAAATCTATGTGTTGTAGCTAAGGTTTTCTCTAGTTTCGTAGATCTCAACTACAAATAGGCCTATTTTACATGTTTTCTCCTATCTTCTCATGTAAATTCAAAGCGAGAGGATTTAGGAGTAACTGGGAATGGTTTTGGTAACTTAGAAAAACTGTCTCTCAAAACACATTCGAAGGCTCATTGATCTTTTAGACTTATCCTGAAACAAAGTTTATGCAAGTAAACATCAAACAATACTCTAGATCTTAGGATTCCCTCGAAGGCTCATTGCTCTTTGGACGTGTAGGCTAAAATGAAGGTTATTGAGAACAACATCAAATGATGAACTAAATATCAAGATTCCCTTGAAGGCTCACAACTCTTTTCGAAGTGTAGGCTGAAATATAGATCACAAGAAAAAACATTAAACGATAAGCTTAATATATAAATTCCATCAAAGGCTCATAGCTCTTTTCAAGGTGTAGATTGAAACAAAGATTATAAAAACAAGTATTGATAAATCTTGAAATTTTGGATCAAAGGCTCATTGCTCTTTTGATTTATTTTCTCAAACTTGATCAACGATTTACAAATTTTGGGATAGTAAATAGTATGAAATAGGAAAATCATACAAGATACGATCAACCAAATAACTCTTAGAAAAAGAGTGAACAAATATTGACTTGCAAGCTTGATAGCACAATGACACAATAATTTTGTGTAGTAATAAAAGTTAAAAAATAATGAGAAAGGTTTCTCTTATTTACAGATGCTCAAAGGAGTAAGTAACCCTAAAATCTCCTTGAGTTAACATTCAATTCTTGCCAATCTGCAATATTTATTCCTATGTCTAAATTATGGTAACCTAACAATTAACTGGAAAGACTACTTTAGTTAATTGATTCTAAACTAAAACTAACTCCAATGTACAAAAGGTGTCTCCAAAAATAGACATGCATGAAAGGTGGGATAGTGAGTTAACTTTGAAAGGGAATCAAGTTAACTACTATATCTTAAATGTTATCTTTGGAGAGGTAGGATGTCCTAACTGGCACTTTACACCTCATCAATTCGAGTAATCAACTCCTCTAACCAGCTGTTAATTGTCTTTGTGTCTAGACAACTAATACTTCTCAATATGATGTCATGTATTCATAATATCTCCTTGCCACTTACAATTTGATCTTGAAAATGGCATCCCTTTTTAGTTGCATCATGAAGCTTCACTGGCATGGCTGCACTCTAGCTCAACCTGCAGTCAACAGGCTCACCACAGAAACTACTACAGATGAGGTCTTGAAACTACATATGCACCTCTACGAGCTCAATGTATTCACCACCTTGATGTTGGTATTGGAAAGGGATAGATGTCACCAATGCTCTCACAAACATAACAATACTTGCCACATTTTTTCTGCACTCAATCAATTTTGTAAAGACTGTATCATAAGCTTTTACCTTGTAGAAAATTTGTTCTTTCAAAGTGAAAATCATCTATTTTTTCTACCCTGTAGTGACTGTAACATATTCCATTCTCAAGTATGAGATGGTGATCTCATCTCGAGGCCTTCTCTTTGCTATGCTTTGTTCTGATTCTTGGATCTCCACGCAAAGGTCATGGGAATTGTACCTCAACTGGTACAACTCTACAAGTATAAATTGGCCCCTGATGATGAACCCTTCCACTTGATCTCTCAAGTGTTTCCCCAATAGAATTAGCTGACTTAGCTAATTTTTCTTTAAAGGAAACTCTAGCATTTGTCGAAGAAATGTGGTGACGTTGGAAGTATCGTGCATCAAGTTGGAGATATATTGTCACAGCTGCCAGTTTTTGGCCTTGAGGGCTACTTTTTCTTTACCATCCTTCACCACTCTTTCCTTTATTCTCACTAATACAACCTCAAAGATATCTACCTCAACCTAGCATGTGCTTCTACCAAGGTTGACTTTCACCAAAGTGAAGTTGTCAACCTCTACATCAACATTTTTATCCTTAGGTGGTGTGGTGGTCTCAATGACAATCTTGTTGTTGGTGTTCTTTTCCACATGGACCTATTTTTTGAGCTTCTTCTCTCCATGACTTGGTAGACATGATCAAATTCTTCAAATTCCAATTAGTAGGAAGACTTTCTCCTCTTCCTACCCAAGATATTCTCAAGCCAAGAAGAATCTTGACTAATCTCGCTAGAAGGATTGGTGCTAGTCCCATGAACTCCTAATAAGTAATATTATGTTGAGATGGCACGTGGTGTAAAATTTGGCTCCAAGTAGATCTAAATTAGATACTTTTGTGCTAGTGACAGAATAGGAGATCTACTTCCATTTCTAGCATTGTCTCAGTTGTATTTGTTTCCATTTCTAGCACTATTTCAAGTGTGTCTGCAACTGCATCTATATGTTGCTCTTGATGATTTACACAACAATTGGCATCTTGTTCTTTGTATTTCTTGACATTCTACTTCCTTTATGAGGGTTATTGCTTGTCTTCTATATGGTTCTCCACTTTGAAGTGGAAGGTAGTGTAGTAGTAACCAGTGGCGGCTCTGTGTTTGGAATGACTACCTTTTGTGTCCTTTTGTTGTCTAAGAAAAGCTAGTTGTTCCTTACAACTTCGCTTGTCCTTTCTTTAATGGATATGCTTTTCTTGGCATACCAATCTATGGACCAAAGTGGCTATGAGTCAATTTTTTCCCTAAAAATGTGGGAAGTATGGCATCCCCATCATCATCAAATAATCCTTTCACATCCTCTAACAAGAACTCAACAATCTATGGAAGTGTGAACCTTTTGTAGTTGTGTCTTTACACTTCAAATCCATCTTCACAGCTAAACCAATAATCCTCCATGGAAGGTTTGGGTGAAGAATGATGGTCAAGTTGTGCAAAATAGTGACCCTAAGGATCGTATGAGCTTCTTTCGATGAGAAACTTAAGATTAAATTTTGTCATCTCATTACTCATAGCCTTGGTGTTAGTCATTGATCTGCACCTATAGATACCCATCTAAAAAGGAAAGTTGGCAGTCATCTTACATTTTTTGCACAGAATGGTGTAGAATTCATGCAACTACTATAGAAATTCTACGAATACCACCTTATCCAATGGATACAGGGTAACATGGTTGGATGACTTGAGTATCCATATATGCAGATGTAGGTTAAAGTGGGGTTCTAGATGAACCAATCCACCCAATCTACCATAGCCAATTTGGCTTGTGTTGAGATGTGTACATTTGACTCATGATCAAGATCTCTTACTATGTGCGTCAGGAATTGGTCATTCACCTACTTGAAGTGTCTTTCTGATTGTGTGAATTCAAGTTGTGAGAATTTTTTGTGAACCTTCTGCACACCCAATGTTCCTACAATATTCAACCCTCTAAACTGGCCCTAAAAGGATATCAAATATATGAGGTACAAACACATGTGGAATTCATGATCCTTGAAGATATCAGTCATTTGGTTGTGGAGAATTTCATTGATCAAGGCAAGCCAGTCATAGTATTCTTTGTTGTTGATAGGTTGAGCTATGATGTAATACATCCATGGATGGAACTTGTTTTCTTCTGCTTGACCAATTGAGTAGTGTGACACGGTTGAGTAGTGTGATCATGATCGTGTACTCGTCTTTGAATTCTCCACATCTTATGGTCTTAGGCAAGTTTTTTCTTTTCTCTTTAAGCCACCTTTCTACTATTCTTTTCTAACATTTTTCCTTTGACGTCTTGTTTGCACTTTCACATTCCTTCATTGATATGACTAGGTTGTTTGCACAAGGTGGAATGGCGAAGCATCTCTCGATATCCATAGGATTGAGACTACATATTACTCATCCATCTACTGATCTAATCTCTCGTGCAGTAGGGTTGTAATGCTTTGCACAAGTGTTTACAAATTCAACACTCTATGTTGAGATGGGGAATGATGTTGCCTCAAGCAATCTGGATTGTTTGATATTTTGTATTATGATTTGGTCTACACCATATAGCTTGTCCAAATCAACTTTTGGGTTGAATCGATGCAAATCAGTGACAGTCGTCTTTAGGATGTCATGAAGCAAGACCATTTTTGTCTTGAATTTAACCTGAGAGAATTTCATTTTGAAAATCTAACAGATTGACTAGGCACATGTCTACACTTGAACAACTTTTCATGCAAGCTAAAAATAGCTTCCTCAAGGGGAAACTTTCACCAAAATGTATTATACATGGGTTTTGTTGAGAATATCTTTTTGAACGAACCCAAAATCTTTTTGAATGAACCCACAATGTCAGTTTTTCAAAAAGATGATTGTTCCTTTGACATGCAACAACCCCTCAAGGTAGAAGCTTTAGAAGCTATTTTTTTCTTGGAAAATTATGGCATATGGGTACTGTAGACACCTGTGAGCTAATCAAACCTAGTTCGTTAGTTTCTAAAAAAAGTGACTTTTTGTAGAAACCCTAAAAATTGAAAGCAGTGGGACAACTTTTTTGGAAAATTCTAGCACGTGGGTTTTGTGGCCAATCTCATGTGGAACATAGCTAGAAGGAAAGATCTATGAAAATTTCATTTACTTGCACATGCAAGAAAATATAAGATAAGAATAGAAGAAATGTGTGGGGAGAAGCTAGATGTTATATAATGTTGCCTTGGAAAATGACCCCTAGAGATGAAATCTTGTGAAAAACGTCCCTCTATGCAACCTAAACCTGGAAATATGAAGAATGCTAAGAATGGATTCCATTAGATCCTTCAAATGGTGTTGGAGAGAAAATATTTGTGTTTGAGCTCTTCAA
Source organism: Sequoia sempervirens (assembly GCA_007258455.2). Taxonomy (NCBI): domain Eukaryota; kingdom Viridiplantae; phylum Streptophyta; class Pinopsida; order Cupressales; family Cupressaceae; genus Sequoia; species Sequoia sempervirens. Next base: position 63,211 of record VDFB02146967.1, read on the forward strand.
CCTACAAAGAATAACGAATTATGATGCATAGATGCTTAATATATATCAATTTGAGGTTGAAGCATCAGTTAGGGAATCTAATTCATGATTAAGGAGTCAATTTGCATGATTGGAAGTTAACTGAAAGAAAATCCACCAATTTTGGGATTCCTAAGCTTGAGAAAGTCTTCAAAAATCCTAACTGGGAGTTGACTTTGGACGCCACCTTCCCAATGTTGAATATTTTCAACTTTTGCTTGATAGACAGCCTCTGTTTGATCATGAATTCTAGTTGCCTGATTGATCATGAAGCCTTGCTAATAGATTCATTATGGAGTTGGATCAACTCTAAAGAGATGTTATTGGAGGTTGTGGACCTTGAAAACTGAATCTGGTGGCTTGAATTCTTAGGTGCCTTTTTCTAGAAGGATGCTTTTTCTCACCAGACTTAGTCAATTTCTTCAATTTGACCCTCTATGCTTCGATCTAAAATCACCATTGATTGATGACTCCCGTGAACGTGTTGAGGTATTGAATGGAAAAGTAGTTCAATTCTGGAAAGGATGACTAGAATTGCATGTTCTGAATTTTGATTAAGAGGGTTCAAAAGTTTGGGCACCCCTGGCCTGTGGGGGTGCTTTGAACCTTTTGAACTATAATTTTCACTTTGCAACCTTCAGCACATTGCTCCAATTCATCTCTCATTGCTAGGATTTTGATTGCTATGATGTTCATGTTGATGGTTTCCTCATGAAGACTGATCAAAATGAAGGTCATTCTGGAAGCTATAACATCTAAAAGTTGCATCTGATACCTCAAAAATTTGGGTTCCTTTTCCAAGAAGGTGCATTTTCCTTTATACTTAGCCAATTCTTCACATCTTTCAATTTTCTTTCATCTCCATTTTTTTACATTTTACCTTCATTAATGAGTATTTGATAGGTCTCGTGGATTGGCAACAGGATGCATCATGAAGCTAGAAGGATGCTAAGAAGATGTCTTGGAGAAGACAGCTTCTAAAAATCACATTTGGTTGTCCAAAATGATAGGTGCCCTTGGCCAACATGGGCACTTTTGTCTTGATGAGCTCCAATTTATCCTTCATTTCATGTGCTTGTTTGATCAATAACTGTTGTCATTTGATATGTTCTCTGAGTTAGCTACTAGATCCATCACGAAGATAGGTTGAATCTAGGGAGATTATCTAGTGATTTCCAATGCAAAGGCTAGCATCTGATAGCTTTATTTTCTAGGCATCCCTGGGCTACAAGAGTGTTTTTTCTCTTGTTTGACTACTATCTTTGATGACTCTCGCTTTCAACATCTTTTGCCTCTATCTTCGTTTGTCAGTGTTTGATGAATCTAGTGAACTTTTTTGACGATTCATTGGAAAGCTAGCATAATTCTGGAGAGGATGATCAGTATTACAATTCTTAACAACTACAGTTAGCCTCTTGAATTCATGGGAACCCCTGGCCAACAAGGGTGCTTTGGGCTTCAACTTCATCAAATTTCTTGAAGATTTTCACCTCTCATGCTTTGCATTCATCGTCTTGCTTAACTGGGTTGATCACCATTGTTGACAACGCAATTGTGTTGTTGACAGGGTGATCACGTTCACCATTGTGATTGATTTCACCATTTTACATGCACTATATCTGAAAAATTTGACCAAGGCATGGATTGCGTAGCATCTCTCTTGTAGCAAGGCGTGCATCTTCTAGATTTAAAATATTTTGAGCAAATTTCAACTTTTGAAATTCCCCTCTGTTTTGAGTCATCTTTTCAAGCATCTTTTTCCATAGAATCATTTGTACAGCGTCTAGAGCTTTGATCTTGATACCTGGTACTGACCATCTACCATTAATGACCTCGAAGGTCCTATCTTTTCTCCTAAAAAATTGAACTAGACCCACCAGAGTAAAACAAACTTTTTTGTGATTTTAACTTGACCAAAGTGATTGTGAAGTGAAATTGACCTATCAAAATCATTGTGAGTTATTTTTGGAAAGGTCCTATTTTTTAGGGTTTTCCTAAAAATAGGGGTTGGAAACCCTAATTTTCAAATTTTCAAAATCTACAAGTATCCTTCTTGAAATTAACTCATAAAAAGCCCATGCTTTGTTTGACCTAAAACAAACTTTTGATGACAATTTTATAAGATTTAGATCATTTTTATCAAAATTCCTTATGAAAGCAAAAAATTAATTTGGGTACAACAAAATCAAAAAGAAATGAGGAAAAATAAAGCAAGAATATATAATCCCACTTTCCCCAAAATCTGCTTCTATGTTCTCCTTTCAAAATGGAACACCTCATTTATATATTTTTTATCCATTATTGAGCTACTACTCGTGGACCAACTAGGACTTGAACCTAGGACCTTCCATTTTGTGGTGTTCTCTACCACTAAGTTGCAAGCCCCTTTTTGGCCATAATGCCTTAAATGTATCAAAATTATTTTGAAGCTCAAAATATTTTTTCATCTCAATAAGCTGAGATTTGGCTCCATCTCCTAACTAATTGCCCTCAAGTTTAGGATGTGACACTTTTTAAAATCCTTAGTTAAATCCTCAATTCTTTGCTTAGACTTTTATGTTCCAAATTAGGCACTCCATCCCTGTGCTCATGATATGGTACTTCTTCTTGATTATTATCATGTTGTGTAACAAAATCATTCAAAAATTTATCTATGGAAACCATTTTTCCATCTATGTTATCTACATAGCTACTATTTTTCATTTTGTTAATTGAGCATTTTTGTTATTTTCCATGTTAAATGCATATGTATTGGATACATCTTCATTTCTATGAATTTCAATTACAACCCTACTAGCCTTTGACCTAGTTTTAGCCATGATTACCCTAGCAAGGAACAATAGTTAATGCATAAGTCCAAGGTAATTTTTAAATTATTATTCATATAAAGAATCTATTAAATGCATGTTGATTATTTAAATAGCTTGTCGTAATAAACATATAAAAATTTAACTTATTAACCTAGCTCTTATACCATATGCAATGGCCCATCTACTTGGCTATTAGAATAACCACTAAATATCCAAAAATTCAAGCTATATTCCTCTTTTAAAATCATTTTAGTTATACATATATACTAAGTGTGTCACCAAAATATAACATCATGTCATCTATGCTCAACTAATTTTTTATTACATACATAAAATAAACAAGGTTTGAATCAATTTAATCATTATATTGTTAAGGAGCATCTTTGCACTTATGAAATATTGTCCATTGATTTATAACAAGGGATAAAATTTTAGAAGTGTGCCAAAACTTTGGCCAACAAAATAGTTTCGAGTGAAACATTTTTTCCCTAAACAGTTTTTAGGAGAATTTTTTTCCCCAAAACTACTCTGCACTCATGTGGTACAAAGAGCAAAACCCTTATACCCAAAACTATTAAATAGTTATATTATAATTTTATAACTTGGACAAGGTTGAATTTACATGCATAGTTTTGACCAAAACATTTTTTTTGAGAAAGTGTTTCAATTGAAATGTTTTCACCTAAAATTGCTTATGTAGCAGCCTATGTGGTAACTTAACCCATCTTTTGGGGAAAATTGAATAAAATTTCAACTTCAACTCCAGACTTTTCCAATGAAAGGTACTTTCATGAAAATATGAAAATATCCTAAATTGTAGAGCTCAAAGTCTAGCATCCTAAAAAATGATATTTTGATTAGTTTTATTATTTTAATTTTTTAATTATTGCAATTAGGTTATTTAAATAAAAATGAGGTTGGTTAGAAATATTTTTAAAATATTAAAATATATTTTTAAAATTTAAAAAATATAGTGTGCACTAGAAAAGAATCTTCTACAAGAGCGTATATTATTTTTAAATAATAAAAAAATTCAAACAAAAGTTGACCTCCTATGAAAACTGGCATTTTGATTAAGTTTGACTTTTTTTAAAATTAAAATAAATATTCGTCAAAAAAAAATTAAAAAATCATGCACTAGATTTTCAAGTTATTTATGTGGATAAAAAATTTGTTTACTCATTTTTTGTGACTCTCATCGTCCTCATTTTTTTCAAAAAAAAACTAGCATTCAAAATTCTTCTCTTAAATTTATAAAATATATATATATATATCCAACTATTTTTTGAATTTAAAAATTATACACATAACCTAAATTAATAGTTCTACATTTAATTAGTTTATATAATTTTAAAATTCAAAACATAAACATCACTTTAGGCGATCCAAGTTGAAATATTATATTTGTGTTGGCTAATTCCTTTATAAAGTATGACACAATTTCACTGAAAGTAACACCTGTGAGTGTCTAATTTGAAATTAACTAACAAGAGACAACAAACAAGTGTTAATTATGTTAGAAAACCAAACAAAACACTCCCTATGAGATTCTTAATCAAGAAAGACAAGAAAATATGATGAAAACATGAAATAAACAACACAAAAGCATGCAAACTCATCTAAATCAATCAAACCTTCATCCCATAGGGGGATTGGTGCTCCTTTGATGTGGAAAGAAACCCTTTCCCAATACCAATGATAAGATCTAATATTGTATATGATTCTAAGTATGAAATTGATGCTAAATGATGAAAATAAGCTCAAAAGTGATGAAAATGGTGATTGCTAACAATGAAAATGGCTATAATAATATTGTTTCAAGTTGTGGATCCATATTGTGAAGAGAATGCTTCTATTTATAGAACTCAAGGGATGGGAAATGAGAGAAATTGGTGAATGTGGGATAAAATGGGAGCCAATGAGAATGTGACACTTGTCACAATTCTATTGGGTGAGAGTGGAGCACATTTTGGGAAATTTGTTTAGGAAAGGGGGATGTAAGAGGAATAAATGAGAATGGTTGAAGATTTGAAAGGTTCTAAGAAGAATTTATTGAATCTGGTTGGAGATGTGAGAGGATGTAAGAGGAGTTATTAGAGAGGATGTAAGAGGAGTTATTGAAAATGTAAGAGAAGTTATTAAGGATGTGATAGGTTTTTGAAACCTTTGGAGGGAAATTGAATGAGGAGGTGGTTGGGGGGAATATTCCTTAGAATATGCCTTTGTGAAGATAAATAGAGGAATTAGTTAATTAAAAGAAATTAATTTCATGTGCAACCTAGTTAGTTGACCATGGGTTGATTTAACTCATGGGGAGTTAAAGGTTGGAGGATTTATTAATGATGATTAAAAAGTGATTTGGGATTAATTAATTTTGAATTAATTAATTGGAATGGGTTAGGGGATTGTGAAATTTGATTTGATTTATTTAATCAAAAGAGAGGATTTGGGGGGATTTAATTAAATGACTTGATTTAATTAAATATGATGAATATTAGTTAGAAGAAAGACAAATTAATCTAATAAAATTAATTATTTGATTAATAGTTGAATTTGATGTTTTTAACTAAATAGTGTTGATTATTTAATTAATTGGTTAGTTCGGGATGATTTAGGAAGAAATGGTGTTAATTAATCAGAATTAGATGCATAATATCAATCAATTTTATTTAAGTGTCTACATTTTTCCCCTCTTTGAAGCAAGGTACCTGTTGTGTTGGTTCAAAGAATAACACTGCCGAGATCAATATTCAAAAATTTCTTGATTTTTCTAAATGCCCCACTATTTCCCCAATGGAAGAAATTGCACTGCTACATTGCCCCTTCGAGAGATTAGGTGAAATTTGAAAATTTTAAGTCAAGCTTGCGAAAAAGGTTCAACAAGGATTCAGACGCAAAAAATAGCCCATGGGATGTGAAAGCAGACCCACAACAACGAAAATGGGTCAAAACAGGCCTCGTTCAGCAAAAAATGGATTAACGAGCTCAAAAACCCTCAAAATACCCTAAAAAATTTACATAAATAGGGTTGAAGGGGTCATTTTCAAATCATTTGCACACCTAACCTTCTAGAATTCTTGTGATTTTTCTCTAAGGTGCTAACGGAATGATGGCTCACGTGCTTCCCATACATCAGATGGAGTGGGTTTGAGAGTTCCATAGGCTGCAGCATTGGATGGGGGTCATTTAGTTGAGGATGATGGAGGAGATGATTGTCTATGCCTGGGGGCCAGTTGTCCTAGCATCATTATATCATGATATGCACTAGGTTGTATACTGCGAAGCACGTAGTATTGGAGTGAGAGTGACACTTCTCCTTGTCTAGGCATATGATCACATAACTATCTTGAGGCCCACTATCACAGATGTGCAAAAAAATCACAATGATCTAGAGATCTACAAATATGGGCATATGACTACCCTCCACTACACAAGTATCATAGGCATCCTACACTAGAGGCGGGTGATTGACGAGATGACGGTATTTTGATGGAGACTCTAGCTCCATTACCACAGGTGGCATGACAATGATGATCAATTATTTTACTGTCATTAGATGAGGTATATGCAGGGCCATGAGCACCACATGATTGAGCAATATCTTTCAGGCAAGGTTGCTCAGTAGTTCGTGGAGGTGCAGGATGCACCTGACTTGGCATACAAACCCATTTTTGCATGTAGATCTCGGGAGATAGCCTAGGGGCTGTGGATCTAGCCCTAGGTCATTGTTGAAAATTTTAGGCAATTAGTGATGTAGCCATGGGTGTACTTTGATGGTCTCACAGATGTGGGAACTACACAAGATTTTGATGCATACTAATAGGTTCATGCCCCAATTAGATTGACTTTACCAATTGTGCCAAGGATAGGCAGAGTGTAGGTCAGAGGACCTCGAATAGGATAGGTACCACAATAGCCACCTTAGTAGCCCCATGATAGACAAGATGTAGGTGGCGGGGATGGCATATAGGATAGGCACGATAGACAAGTACCACCTCTAGTACCACCAATTAGATAGAGGACACCATAGCAGCCTCCACCAAGTCCCATTGCTAGGGGTGGATAGATAGCAATATTGCAGGAGTAGGTATAGGCACTAATAGGGTAGTTACAACAAGCATGGGCCCAGATACAAACCCTGATCTAGGAGAGAGATCAGGTGAGAAAAGAGGCAATGCAGGAGCACTAGCAGAGACAAGATGTAGATCTTAGCCTAGCTTAGGAGACAAGTCAGAGATAGTAGCTAGAGGCGGCAGTACAGTAGCCATAGGGATAGGCTACAATCCTAACCAAGATGTATAGGAAAGTGATGCAGGAGGCATCATACAACAAATTGTTTTACTACAGAGCCTACCCATAAGAGCACCAGGAGCCAAATTTCTCCCATATTAGCTAGGTTACTCCAAGTAGGTCTCAGCCAAGGGCTTCAAGTAGACCATTAAAGCCAAGGCAGCCACCATAGCAACCACCAGAGTGAGGGGAGCTTAGGGAACCACTAGTGCCTCAGACACTTTTTTTCATGTGTAGCCCGATTTATGATGTGTATACATTAATTGGTTGAGTTTTGATTAGCCTCTTGTATATTCTGATGATGACATTATATATCTAATTCTGATTGTATCATGACATTCAACTTTTTTGATATATATACATGAGATGGCTTCAATGATATGATGTCATTTTATTTTAATTTATATGTTATGGATGCATATGATATGGATGGATATATTTAATGTTTATGTGATGGATGCAATTTATATTATGCAATGTTATGTCATGGATAATGGATGCAATGTAATGATATGTTTTTCAATATATTTTCTATGTATGATATGATGATGCAAGATGTATGTAGGCATGATGTGATGATTTTTCTAATGCTTATATGGTTATGTGATGAACTATAATGCAAATTTGTTGTTTATGAGATGCTTAATTAATCTATATTATGCTTGAATGATGATGCAATGATAGATGATGTGTTCTATTATGATGATATGTGTGATATACAGTATGTTGGCAGTTTGTGGATGCGAAATGGATGCAAATAGATTTTTATTTTGAATGTCAAGATACCATGTTAGTATGTGGAGGAGATAGAAGAAAGAGGGTCGATCAACCCTTGAGTTTGAGACGATGTAGAATTCCAACAAGTACATGAGTCATTGAGACTTTATTAGATATGATGATGAGTGATGATGATGCATTGCGCATTACTTTCCTTATGTTTGATAACACACATAGGTACGATGCATCAAGGTATAGAAAACCAGGATGGCGTTGTACCTAGTGAGATGGACATTGAATCGACAATCAAATGGGAGTATCCTTTTTCACACCTGGCATGTGAAACATTGTTAGAGTGTATTTTAGATATTTCACACATCTCAAACCAAAACATAAAGATGGAAAACCTCCAAATGTAATAGTCAATAAGATATCCAAAACATCCTCCCTACACACCAAACAAGATTAGCATGACCTAGGTTATATTACAAGAATATCCAATAAGCATAAAAAACAAAAGATAATGATCAATGCCCCATTCCTTTCTCTCTAAATCATTTTGATTATACATCATCGATAGGTCATTGGAATGAGCACAATAAGATAAATCAAAAGAAAAGATCAAGTAAACAAATAAGCTAATGTTCTTCATACCTCTAGCCAAGACTAAACTATGGTGATGTTTGATGTTGATGTCCATTGTAGGAAGGATGCATCCTAGGACATGATGTTATCAAATGATTTTTGGATTAACAAGATGATAGGCTATTTATATCAAGAGTTTATTGTCTTGTTTACCTATTGACCTAGACTTGAGACCTTGACATTTGAGTTCACTTTTAAATTTTCTAGACTTGTTTTTGCTTGTTTTGCCAAAGGGTGGAGATGACAACTAATTTATTGTGAGTAGATTTTTATTGCAGGTGAAGGCAAAGTGGGATGGATGATTTTGATTTTTTTGAATGTTTTTGATAATTTTTAAATGTTTTGAGGCTATTTTAGGATTTTTGAGATGTTTTACAAATGTTTTGATTTTCAAATTTACTAATGTTTTGGTGTTTTCTGATATTTTGACCAAGAACCTAACCTAATGACCTATCCTAGGGGCCTCGGGCGCTAATCAAATATTAGCCTTGCCTACGTTATACATGCATACACCACGTAGTTCGACTAACATAGACTCATTTATTGATGATAGAATATGAACATTTGTATTGTTAGTTTATTATGATGGACACCTAAAGGACCTAACCTAGGGGCCTTAGGGGCTAATTGAAGATCAACCTTTCCTACGTTATACACATAAAAGCCTCGTAGTTCAACATGATGACTCTATTTTTGACCTATTTTTGGATTTTTTGACATTTTTTGGATGTTTTTTGGTTTTCTAGTTTTTATGAATGTTTTTAAATTTTTTTTATGATTTTTTTTAGAAATATACACAAATATGATCTAATGCATGTATAAGAACATGCCCCCAGCATGATGCGATAAACTACTCTAATATAGGCAAGACAAACTGACCTTAGGAATGTGCCAAGTAGTTCTAGGATGGAACATGATACCAATATAGGATCAAGCTATGATGTGGATGCAGATAGATGATGGAAGGATCAATGGAATGTGATGGGTGAGTGTGATGGTAGGTGATACAGAACAAGTCAAAGAATCCATGGTGGATGGAGAGTACTTATTTAACCAAGGTGCATGTTTTTCAAGTTTTCACCAAGGTACTTTCCCAAAGCACTACCAAAGTGGTTTTCACTAAAGGATTTTTTTTCTTTACTATTTTCAATCCTATTTCTAATTTTTTTTGGATTTTTTATATTTTTTATATTTTTTTGAATTTTTGGATTTATACGCGACAAGCTTAGGCATAAAACTTTTTGAGATGGGAGATATTTATGGGCTCCTAAAGAGGCTCCCCTTCTGGTGTGGAAAGCTAATATGCTACTGAGTTGTAACTTGTAGTTATGACAAAGGGTTCCAACCAGATGGGTTCAAATTTGTCCTTGTTTGGATTAGGCACGTTCTTCTGATTTTCTCTCAACACGAGCTCACTAACTTGAAATGACCCAATCTTAATCTTCTTATTATAGCTCCTTTTGAGATGGTTTTGATAGACCTATAGGTAATTCAAAGCATCCATGCACTCCTCATCCAGTAGTTCTAACTTGTTCAACTTTGACACCTGATATTCTTCATCAGTAATGAGATTCTGGAATGATATTCTCAAGGATGGGAGCTTGATTCCAATGGGCTAGATGGCTTCTAATCTATAGAATAGGGAGAAGTGTGTTTCACCTATAGGCATGTGGATACTTGTTCAATAGGCCCATAAGGAAGGATTTAGCTATAGGTTCCAGTCGCGACCAACTTCATTGATTCTTTTCTTGAGTATTTTTAGGATGGTTTTATTAGAAGCCTCATCTTGGTCATTACCTTGGGGGTAGTATGGAGTGGAGAAGTGGTGTTGGATATTGAAATTTTTACATAGCTCATAGACATCTTGGTTTTTGAAAGTTGTCCTATTATCTGAGATAAGGGCTTGGGGAATACCATAACGACAAATGAGGTAGTTCAGGATGAACTTTGAGATTTGCTTCCCTATGATATATGTCATGGGGATGGCTTCTACCCACTTTGTGAAGTATTTTGTGGGGATGATAATGAACTTATTTCCATTAGATGAGGTGGGTGTGATTTTTCCAATGAGATCAAGCCCCCATTGTGAAAAGTTTCAAGGTTTTATAATCAATTGGAGCTCCTAACCTAGTGCATGAATGAGGTCCCCCATGATGTTGGCATTGCAAACATTTTCAGACATAGTCATGAGCTTCCTTCTCCATCATAGGCCAGTAGTACCCAATCCTCAACAGCTTCTTGGCCAAGGTCATACCACTAGAATGTGAACCACAAATTCCATCATTCACCTTTGTTAAAGTAGTCAAAGCTTCCTCGTGGTTAAGGCATTGCAATAGGGTTCCTTCAATACTCCTACAATAAAGGGTGTCACCTAGGATAATGAAATGGGATGACTTCTTAATAAAGGTTCTTTTGAGATTTGGGGTAATGTCAGCAGGCAGGACTCCTATTTTCAAGTATGTGAATATATCATGGTACCAAGGATCACTGAGACCAATGATTTCACATACGAACTCATATTCTAGTATTTCAAAAGCTAGCACGAGAATCTACTCTACAAGGAATTCATGTTTATCGACGTTCCTTGAGATATCTAGCAATGATCCAATTGTAGCCATAGCGTCAGCTACTCTATTGTTTACCCTCGATATTTCCTCAATATTATGTTGATGAAGAGCTCCTTGAGATCCTCCACCAGTTTCTTGTATGGGGTAAGTTTTTCATCCTTCATTTGATATTCATCATTGACCTAGTTGATAATTAGTTATGAGTCCCCATAAAATTTGAGTGCCATGATTTTCCATTGTACTATAATTCAGAGTCCTATGACAAGGGCCTCATACTCGACAATATTGTTGGTGCACAAGAAATACAACCTATATGATTTTAGGATACAATTCCTTTGTGGTGTGATGAAGAGGACTCCTCCTAATCCATGTTATATGTATGACCCATCGAAATATACCTTCCAATGGTCTGCAACATTTAGGTTGAATATTGATTCATCTGGAAATTCATATACCAATGGGTTTTCTGAATATATAGGCGCTTTGGCTAGTTGATTTGCAATTTTCTATCCCTTGATGGATTTTCATTCCACATATTCAATGTCGTATTTTGTCAAGATCATGACCCACTTGACCATCCACCCTCTGAGTGTTGCTTTGGAAAGTAGATACTTTAGGGGGTCTATCTTGGTGATGAGTTTTATCTGATGAGCCAACATGTAGTGCCTGAATTTTTGTGAGGAAAACACTACTACAATACAATCTTTCTCAATGAATGTGCAGTTTAGCTTGTGTCCCTCCAAGGTTCTACTAATATAGTAAATGGCTCTCTTTCCTTGTTTCATCATGCTGAGTATGGAGAGCTCCAAGGGCTGCCATCATAGCTAATATGTAGAGAATCAATGGTTTTTTTTGGATTGGTGGCATGAGGACTAGCAGTGTCAACAAGTATTCTTTGATTTTATTGAATGCCTAATCACATTTTGCATCCCACTTGTATGCTACCCCCTTGTGGAGCATATGATAATATGGGATAGTTTTATATGCTAACTATGTTATAAATCTTCTAATTGATTGAAACCTTCCCTACACGCTCCTCAACTATTTAAAAATTTGTGGTGCTTCCATGTCAAGGATCGATTTGAATTTTGCAAGATCTATCTTGATTCCCCTCATTGATACAATATATCCTAAGAGCTTTCCTGATGTGGTGTTAAATAAACATTTCTTGGGGTTGAGGCATACCTGATATTCTTCCATTATGTCAAAGATTAGGCCCAACATTGATATATGGTCTTGATGTTTTCTTGATTTGGCTAGTATGTTTTCCACATAGTCTTCTACGGATTTTTGGATCATATCATGAAAAATAAGAGTCGTAGCTCTTTGGTATGTATCTCCAGCATTCAACCTGAATGGAATCATATTCCAACAATAAGTGCCCCATGGATAGGTGAAGGCTATCTTATGTTGATCATACTTTGCGATCATAATTTGGTTGTATCCTGAAAACCCATCCATTAATGATAACATTTCATGCCTTGTCATCATATCTACAATCATGTTGATGTTAGGAAGAGGGAAATCATCCTTAGGGAATGCTTTGTTCAGGTCCCTAAATTCGATGCAGATTTGCATGCCCCCAGTGGGCTTGGAAATAGGTACAAGGTTAGACACCCATTGAATATAATAAATGGGTCATATGAAGCTAGTGTCAAGGAGTTTTTGCAGCTCAAGTTTGACCAATAATGCAATATGTGGATGCATCTATCTCAATTTATGTCTTACTAGTTTCACCTCTGGATAGACAACTAGATGATGGACAATGACCTCTAGATCAAGGCCTAGCATATCAACATAGGTCCATGCAAATTTTACTTTTCTTTCCTTCATAAATGTAGCTATATTTTCTTGTTCCTCAGTCAAAAGTGACTCAACATAGAAAGTGATGTGTGGTGTCTCCTCAGTTCCTAGATTTTATGGGTTGCATTTTTCTGCCAGTACTACTCATTTTTCTTGATGGATGGCACTATGGGGAAGATTGAATCCCTCATCCTTTGGCTCTTCAAAGAGGTTTTCATCATTGGATACATCCTTTCTTTTTACTATTTTTGAGTCTGAAAGTTCTACAATGTGGTTTTCACTTAGAGACCTAGATGTTACTCTTATATTTTCTATTTTGTGACTAAGAGATTCAATCGTTTCCCCATAGTACACATGTGTTTCTAGCTCAATATCAAACCCTATTTTTTTTTCTCCATACGGTAGAGTATCCCTTAGTCCCATGAATTCTAAGAGAGCCTCATAATTTTTTAATGTTTCTAAGATTGATGGTCCTTGTTGGTCACAATCTATCAATTGGGGGTAAACAAGTTTTAGTTCAGTGGTTTGGTCACTTGACTCGAAAGACATGGTGGTGATCATAAAAAGGGAGGAGTCTTCAAATAACATGGGTAAATCAGAGATGGGATCCTCGTCATACATGTTGGTTATATCAAACCTATAGTTATCTAGGGGTAGACAAATGGATAGCAATAATTGAGGAGGAGCTATGAATTTTTTAACAGGGGTACCCTGGCCAAGAATGGTTATCTTCATATGGGTACATCCAATGCCAAGATTCTTTAGGCACTTCTCAGGAATGATAGGTTCTAATAGGTCATTGTCATTTTTCTCGAGCTTCTCATTTTTGTTGTAGCCCTAGTTAAGCATTAATTGTAGTCCTTTGTTATCATCTTCCATGGGAAGATTAGGTATGGGTCTTTCATCTTGATATAACAGGCTTGATACATCTTTCTTATCTACCACCTCTTTGCTTAGGTCTCCCCAATTTTTGAAGGTGGTAGGTTCTACTTTGAAGGTTTGAGATGTCGTGTCAATTGGTTGTGGTTTCCCATGAGATCTAGGAGATTGAGGAAACTTTCCTATCACAAAGACACTCTTTTTCATTGTATAGTCTCAACACCCATTATCTTGGATTACAGCTTTGACATTTGGGATGTTTTGAATGGTAGGTGTCTTCATCTCAGAAGTGGAGACTAGAGTGGATGGGTCAATATATAGAGATGTGGGTCCCTCATCATTTTTTGGGACTTGGGGAATCTTTAATACTTGGCATCTAGATTTTTGCAATAATAGAATGGTTTGGGGTCACCATGGATCATGACTTCTTGATTCTAGTAAGGGAATTTAACACATTGATGGAACGTGGATGCGACAACTTGAATCCCATGGATCCATGGGTGCTTTAGGGGGATGTTGTACAAGAGTTAAAGGTAAAGGACTTGGAAAGTAGTCTCCATGATTGTTGGCCCTACTTGGATGGGGAGTTTAATAGTGCCTTGAGACACCCTTTCTTGATCATCATAATCCTTGATAGTGATACATTTACCTTTCTCGATGACATCTTCATAGAATCCCAAATTCTTTATTAGCTACAGAGTACAAATATTCAAACCCGCACCTCTATCCACCAAGACTCGTTTGAATTTTTTCTTGTGAACTAGGACTTCAAGATGGAGTGCACAGTTGTGAGATGGTTGGGTTGGGAGATCATGCTCAGAGAATGTGAGGATATGTGGTGTAGTGATATGTCTGACCATAGCTTGAAATTGTTCGGCATCAAGGTTGGTGGTAACAAAAGATGCATGCAATGCCTTATCTAGGATGTCTGTATGTGTTGGTGATATTTTTAGCAACTCCATGATGAAGATCTAGGTGGGGGTCTTTTTCAGTTGATCTAGGAAATTATAACCATTAGAGATTGATTTCAAATTGGTGGTGGGTGCCTTGGTTGGTGGTGAGGATCCTAGAATGGAAATTTTGTCGCTACGTGTGGTGACTCCACACTCAGCTCTAGGTCCTTTGATATTGTCAACTATTATGCATTCATCCAAGGATGCAACAACATGGTCATAAATATGGTTCACATTGTTGTACCTTTTTCCTTTACCATTGTTGCTTCCTTTATTATGATCTGGCATCGGATTTATGTATATCTTAAGATCTTGATTCTTGGTTGGTTGTTCAATGGTTATGGTCTTATCATCAATGAGATAGTGGATCAACTTCTTGAGTCTCATACAACTAGCTACTATGTGTCCCTTTATTTGTGAAAGTCACAAAGGTGCTTCTCTTTATACCATGGTGGTTTAACTTGAGGCTCTTGGTAATTTTTCGTAGACTAGGATTTTGATGAGATTCACTTGTACTAGTTGTTGCATGACAGATTGGATTGGTTCTGCAAGTGGTGTGTATTTTTTTTAGGGGGGTATCTATTATTTGGGGGTGGTCCCCCTTGAGCATTTATGTTGTTGACAGTTTGATTGTTGGTTTGTTATTGAGATGATGGGTTGATTTGTGGGTTGTTTTGAGTATTGATTTGTGGTTGGTGGTATGTTTATTGTTGTGCACTGTACCTTTGGGCACTGATAACAACTTTGGCATCAACGAAACCATTGTTGGTAACATTCTTGTTCTTGTCCCACGTGTGAGGTTTGTCATTATCACTTGTTGATGGTCGATTATCTTGGTATGTGGGTGTGCCCCCTTGTGCTATAAGGGCTCTTTTGGTGTTGAGTTCCTTGGGGATGTATTGGTCATATGTTGTTATGCTTTGCATTTTTAAATGAAAGGACAAGGTCCCTTCAAGGTTGGAGATAATAGTCCCAATTTGTTGTTCTTCCAACATAGAACATTTTCTTTTGTTGTCCTTGGATCACCATCATTGCAAGAAAGCTGCAAATGTTTCTCCCTTGGCTTGTTTTAGGTTGGATAATTCTTCTAGGCTCACTTCCATGCCCAAATTAAATGAATAGTTTTGAATGAAAAATTCCATGATTTCTTGGAACTTTTTAATACCAAGGTGGAGATGGGAGAACCATTTTATTGTTGGACCAATTAAGCTTTGAGGGAAGAGTCGCATCAGATACGAATCGTCATATGTGACCTCCATATAGTGTATGTGGAATTCCCTAATAAGATCTTCAGGATTTTTGTTCCCTCGGTATTTATCAAATTTTGGTATTTCAAATCCTGGTAGAAATGGAACCATTGCAATGCTTCTATCAAACGGATAGGGACACAAATTCCCTTGTGATTTTTTAACCTTTCTAGATTGGATGTCTTGTATCTATTGTGAAAGAAATTTTAATTGCATGGAAAGGTCATTTTGTGGATCAGGTGGTGGGATGTAAGTTTTTTGATATGGTATGTTTGGTTGGATGAAGGATGGGGTGGCTTGTGTGTTTGTGTTCAAGGCATTTTTTTGTGTGTTTGTGAGAGATGGCTATAAGTTTTCTTGTGCGAGCAATGCATGTTGGTATTCCTGTAGTTGTTGATGTGCCAACAATACTTGTTGTTAGACTTGCTATTGTTCTTGTGCCAATAATGCTTGATATTGGGCTTGTTGTTGTGCTTGGTGTTGTTGCAAGGATTGTTGATAAGCTTGTTGTTGTAACATGGCTCATGCTTGGGATTTTTGTGCTTGGTATTGTGCTTGGGCTTGTTGTGCTTGGGATTTTTGTGCTTCGTATTGAGTTTATGTCAGTGCTTGAGTTTGTGTGGCTTGTGCATCTTGTGTGACTTGTGCGGCTTGTTGTTGTTGTAGCAAGGCTTGTGCTTGTGTTTATGCTTGGGCTTTAGCTTCCACTTGAGCTTGTGCTTGGGCTTCATCTTGTGCTTGAGCTTGTGCTTGAGCTTGTTGTGCTTGAAATTGCTGCAAGGATTTTTGGTGATCTTGTTGCATTTCTTGTAAGGTGATACTATATTGATTCTTTGCATTTGGATTCGATGGTGGAGGTAGGGGATTTTGTGGGATGGTTTGAGATGGTCTGATGAGAGATTGTTGGGGCAGTTTTTGAGATGTTTGTTGAGTGATGAATAGGGTTTGTGTGGTAGATGGTATGATTGATGTTCTTGGACCTTGCGAGACCATGTTTTGGGATGTTTGAGGTGTTGTAGATGATATTATGATTGGTTGAGATGTTTGGATTGGTGCCACTTGGTGTTGCGATATTAGTAGCATGGTCAGAGGATTTGGTATGATCGACATGCTAGTTTGATTTGTGATTGGTGGATTGATTTGATTTGAATGGTTTTGGATTGGTATGTTGGGTAAAGGGGGTTTCCCTAAACCTTGGATTGGTGTGGATATTGATTTCAAAAGAGGGAATGATGAGAATATTGGTGGTGTGTTCCCTTGTGGGATGGAACCATTGAAAGTACCCAATTTTCCAAATAAATCCACTTGTACTTGTGATATCATGGGGAGAGAGCCTTGTGTATCAAGAGGGTATGTCAGTGTTTCAGAAAAGGTGGAGGGGTTGTTTGTATCATGGAAAATAAGTGGCACATATGCATTTTTTGGATCTTGTGGGATGGTGTTAGGCATACCCAAGTTTGTCTTAGCCTATAAGTTTTGATTGTTAACAAGTGGATTCCCTTGAAGGGCTTGGAGTAATGAGCTTCCCTTGGTGATCATGGGTTGACTTGGAGCATGAGATGATGTTGGTTGTATGATGGGTTGGACGATGCTTGGGAATGAAGGTGTGAATGATATTGGTGGCATGTTCCCAGGAGGTTGTTCAACAATAGTGCTCACATCAAAATCAAAAGGGATTTTATCCCCTTCCTTTGCTAATGCCAACATATATTGTGTGGGATTGAGCCTCATGACTGTGTTGACAATCTTGTGTGTTTTAGGATTTTGGACTAATTAAATTATTTCATATTGGGTCATCCCTTGGAAGTTTTTGGTGACATCCTCCACTTGGAAACCTCCCTCTTGAAGATATTGTGGTAGTTAAGAGAGGTTAAGTGGAGGGTTGATGGATTCCCTAGGGTTGAATTCTGATGCATTTTGGCTCAAATCACTTAAAGTGAATGTTTCTTTTTTTTGCTCCATGATCTTCTTGTGTTGTGATCTTGTTTCAGCCATAAAATTGGGATCAACTTTTAGGAATATATGAGGTAAACCTCTAACTCCTTAGGTTGGTCTAAAATTTAGGTACAAATAGCAAGTCTAGGATGTTAAGGATCAAATGATGGTGATGTGATAAATGAAGGGTGAATGATATGGATGTTTGAAATTTTAAGACTTTGGAGGTATAATAGACTTTAGGATTTTGGATTTTGATTTGGATTTGGTTTGATTTATTTGGATAATGGACTTGTAGATCCCAAGATGTTAGATGTTATCTTGGGGTGAACTTGTCCAAAGAGGGTGAGAAAGGATTCATCCCCACACACTTAGCCAAACAAAGTGATTTTGATTTTGATTAACGGATTTACCAAAAGTATAGCATGAATGATTTTCCAAGGTTCTAAAAGTTGTTTTTGAGATGGGATTTGATGGATGATATGACAAATGAAAGTGTTGATTTGATCCTACATGAACCTAGAAATATTTGGTTTACAAGACCAAGGTATTGAAGAACATGTTATACCTCTAAAACTCTCAACCCTATGTAAGAAATTTAAAACATTGGAAAAGACCATGATTATGACAATAATAGAAGGAATACAAGTTTAGATTGTTTCTTGAATTACGTTTGTAAAATTTGTATACCAATCTATCTCTAGTTTCGTGAAGTGCTAAAAGGTGTTTCTTGAGAGCCTTTGGACTAAGACGTTTATGACGATTAATGGACCTTGGTTTTGGCATTTTGACTTTGCAGGAAATCATGAGAAAAAACACATATGTGGGGTCCCATTGTCTTTTATCTAGATTAAATGGATTCCTTTTACCATATCAACACCTCTTTCTTAACTTTCAAATTGAATGTCTATGTCTTACCTCCTTTTCATTCCACAAGATCCATTATGTGAAAATCAAAGAACCAAGGCCATAGTTTCCTAGGTTGACTTTGGAGAGAACAAATTGAGATATAGGCCTGAATATTTAGAAGCCTCTAAGGATAAAATCCCTAAGGACAAGCAGTAATATTTGGAATTTTCAAGGATATTTTTTCTTTCCAAAGGGTTTGAATTTTAATGACTTGTTGAATGTTTGTTTCAAAGTTTGAGATCCAAGAAATGTATTTAATTGACTCCAAAATTTTACAATCCTAGAATAGAAATGGCTATACTTTGTTGAGTCCCCACTCATATTTCTCCAAACACTGAGACAAAGCAAACAGTTAGATATTTGGTGACACTAGCTCCCCTCCATGACACACGCTTCTTGAGACAACCAAATCTCAAAATCCTAAAGATCTAGAGACCTTAAGGATGTTTTCTATTTCTACTTTGAATAGTACAAATGTGGGGCAGCTTCATAATGATTATTCTTGCACCAACAAATATTAAGGATTTTTTCCTTTTAAACAAAGGGTTGTAGTATGGACATCTGGTTCAAGGGGTACTATGATAAACTCTACCAATAGGTCTCCTAACCCTTAGAACAAGGGCTTTATGCATCATAAAGATACTATTGGAGAGTTATCATGTGTCACTTTCCGTTGATTGCAAACTTTCCTTGCAATCACAAATTTACATAATGGTTCAGAAGAGTTTGGATTAGCTTGTTACCGCTTGGTTCATTCCCTCCTTTTGAAGCAGGGAGGAAGGAACTCTAAAGATAAACAAAAGAAAAGTACATTTATAGTTCGGATGCCTAGATTGCGTAAAGCACTAGGAGGGAACACACATAATGCCTTTCCTTCATACTTGCATGATTGTTCAATTTTAGCTCCAAATTGAAATGTGTAGGTGATTTTCGAGAACTAGTGTCAATGGAATGCTTTTGATTCTCAAGATTGTCGAGTGGCATGAGAGAAGTGCATACATATGCAAATGACATCAATTACAAAAAATCACAAAACAATGAAGGCACAAATCCTTTTTAAATCGAAAGTAAAGATGAATTCTTTTTAAAGCACCAAGCTAAATGTGAGTTTGTCTTGTTCAATTATAGCCCAAAATCAAAGTCTAGTAAGTTCCTAATGTTCAATTTTAACCCAACTTTGACAAAGCTTGTGTTGTTTGTTAATTTTAAGTCCAAAATAACTCTAGTTGGTCCTAAAATAGAAAATGAAAAGCAGAATTAGAAAGCCTAAGTTTTTACAAAGAGCATTAAAAAATGCTTTTAGGTCTCCAAATCAATTTTTCTTC
>VDFB02146967.1:83408-94431 GCA_007258455.2 Sequoia sempervirens
CCCACATTTTAGATTTGGGAGACATCATTGATTGCATTCATCTTCTCTTTGATGGATATGATCCTTCTTTAGTTGTTGTTAGGGAAAAATTTGACCCTCTTTTTCTTTCTTTACATGATCATTCTTTGCAGTTTGACATGAGTGTGGACTATTTTGGATAATATTTGGAGGAGGCTTCTTTGTCTTCAGAGGAGGTATCTTTTTTTTTGGATTGTGTTCTACAATTGTTTCTAGGATATTATAGATTTTCCTCTTCAACAGTGTGGCCTAGAACGCATGTTTGGAGTGTTTCAACTTTCAACATTGACATGGAGACACTTGAGCATGCTTTAGAGACATCATACACCATCCTTCTTCCTACATCCTCCTTTCAAGAATGGGAAGAACTCTTGCATACATTCATGGTTTTATTTCTTCCTAAGGGGAGGAATGTTGTTCCATGAGATTGGATCATATTCAACATTCAATGTCGAGCTTCTACCATTGAAGGAGACTCACCATTGATGGGGGGGCTACATTGTCTCTCTTCTTATTCTCTCTTATGGGGGGTATTTTTCCTCATATGGGGTTTTGGCCTTCTCATTCTTCATTGAGAGAATTTTGTATTTCTTCTCTCTTTTGGGGAGGAGTTTTTTCCCAATGGGTTTTCTCCTTTTCTCCATTTGTGAGAGATTGCATTTTAATTTGTACATGGGTACCTAACATGGCCTAGTAGCCGAGACCCATTCTTGCATCTTTGCATCATTTGCATAATAGTCTACTCACTAATTTGCACTTAAGGGGGGAGGTGTTGGTGTGAATAAAGTCTTGTACCTACTTAATTCCTTACTAGGTGACTTAGGGGACTTATTCACATGTTAAGTTGACTTAGGTCCTAGGAATATTTATAGAATACTTAGTTGTCATTGTCTAGATTTTATCTTTTCCTAGGTAGTTATGAAAATTTGTCTCATATCATAAGATTAAGACACTTGTCATAATCTTATGACATCTTATGTCTCACCTTGGCTAAATAACCAAGGGTCTCTCATACATTGTATATCCATTGAATCATATTTTACATAATTGATAGGAATACATTTTTTTATTGTCATATTGATCTTCTCTCCCTTTGTGCTTTCCATTTGGCCTCTAGATCTTGGCAGGATATCTCCATAGCCAATTCTAACAAATTCAATACACATAATAACTTAGGGTACTTAATCTTAACAAGTAATTAGTGTTTGATAATCTTGTTTGAGAAAGAATGATTGTGTATTTATTTATTTAGAGATATGGTAAAATCAATCAAATTAGGATCACGTTTGAATTGTTTTAAACTTATTGTAATATCTAGTTGATAATTAGAGTGGAAAACATTGACAGTTCACTATTATGAAACAAGTGCATTTTTTTTATCCATATTTCTAAATATACGTATGATCATTTACCATAATGTATGAAGATGAAATATTCTATTAATAGAAACATTTAGATAAAGACCGAGTATTCATTCTAGTATAGGAGTGGATAATATCATATTTTATTTAGCATAGAAATAAAACTTAAGGTAGAAAATGCATAGTTATTTATCCTAAATTGTTGACACCTCAATCAAATATATAAAAACATATATTTAGGTACAATAGCATTATTTTAGATTATGGTTCTTTAGTGGAAAAACATAGGTGGAAAATGTAAATTGTAAGTCTCTAGCTAAGACATGGAGGTCATGACCCAAAAAAAGTTAAGGAGATTTAAAGGATGAATATGTGGTCCTAGCTCACTAGTAGTTAGTGTCCAGAGGTAGCACCAATGTTGATCAACTTGTGTTGTAGGATTTCATGTTTAGACATGATTACATATGTTTGTATATGATTAAATGATAATGATTATATTAGTTAATGATATGGATTTGAATTACATGTTATTTGAATATATTAATTTATAGATACATTAGTGAATGACACTTTTATGCTATTGTTATCATCACATTTTTACTAAACATGATTATAGGTGTTGTAGACACTTAAATAAACCTGATTGATGTTATGCATTTGATTCTGATTAATTAACACCATTTCTTCCTAAATCATCCCAAACTAACCAATTAATTAAATAATCAACATTATTTAGTTAAAGTCAACAAATTCAATTATTAATCAAATAATTATTTTTATTAGATTACTTCACGTTTCTTCTAACTAATATTCAAATTATTTAATTAAATCAAGTCATTTAATTAAATCTCCCCAAATCCTCTCATTTGATTAAATAAGTTAAATCAAATGTCACAATCCCCTAACCCATTCCAATTAATTAATTCTAAATTAATTAATCCCAAATCACTTTCTAATCATCATTAATAAATCCTCCAGCTTTTAACTCCTTGGGAGTTAAATCAACCCATGTTAAACTAACCACATTGCACATGAAATTAATTTCTTTTAATTAACTAGTTCCTCTATTTATCTTCACAAAGACATATTCCAAGGAATATTCCCCCCAACCACCTCCTCATTCAATTTCCCTCCAAAGGTTTCAAAAACCTATCACATCCTCAACAACTTCTCTTACATTTTCAATGAATCCTCTTACATTCTCTCACATCTCCAACCACATTCAATAAATTCTTCTTACAACTTTTCAAATCTTCAACCATTCTCATTTATTCCTCTTACATCCCTCTTTCCTCAATACATTTCCGAAAATGTGCTCCACTCTCACCCAATAGAATTGTGACAAGTGCCACATTCTCATTGGCTCCCATTTTATCCCACATTCACCAATTTCTCTCATTTCTCAACCCTTGAGTTCTATAAATAGAAGCATTCTCTTCACAACATGGATCCACAAATTGAAGCAATATTACTATAGCCATTTTCACTATTAGCAATCACCATTTTCATCACTTTTGAGCTTATTTTCATCATTTAGCATCAATTTCAAATACTTAGAATCATATACAATATTGGATCTTATCATTGGTATTGGGAAATGACCTCTTTCCACATCAAAGAAGCACCAATCCCCCTATGGGATGAAGGTTAGATTGATTTAGATGAGTTTGCATGCTTTTGTGTTGTTTATTTCATGTTTTATTGTCTTTCTTGATTGAGAATCTCATAGGGAGTGTTTTGTTTGGTTTTATAACATGATTAACACTTGTTTGTTGTCTCTTGTTAGTTAACTGTAGATTAGACACTCACATTTTGGCGCTAGAGGGAGGGCTTGACATTTTATTTTGACCAATCTTGCTTGAAATCTCTATTTTTTGCAGCTACAGGGGAGCAACGCCGCATTTAATAGATACAGTGTTGCCTTTGCATATAGTTTCGTATTCGATTGCTTGCAAAGAATTGCCTTTGCATATAGTGCCACTTTCGCCATGTCACATCGCATCCGCTACAACATCGCTTTTGTCTATTATGTCTTTGTTCAATTTCTCGGACCAAAGAATCACCTCTAATTTTGTGCCACATATGTGCTATCTATCCTTTGCAGAGTGTTGCCTTTTCTTTTCAATAGAGCATCACCTTCATTTTCAACGTCGTATTTTCCAATTGTAGGGCGTTGCATTCATTATCTAGCGTTGCCTTTGTAGGAAAGGAAGAAAAATTGATTTGGAGACCTAAAAGCATTTTTTAATGCTCTTTGTAAAAACTTAGGCTTTCTAATTCTGCTTTTCATTTTCTATTTTAGGACCAACTAGAGTTACTTTTGGGTTTAAAATTAACAAACAAAACAAGATTTGTCAAAGTTGGATTAAAATTGAACATTAGAAACTTACTAGACTTTGATTTTGGGCTAAAATTGAACAAGACAAACTAACATTTAAGCTTGGTGCTTTAAAACAAATTCATCTTTACTTTGGGCTTAAAAAGAACTTGTGCCTTCATTGTTTTGTGATTTTTTGTAATTGATGTCATTTGAATACGTATGCACTTCTCTCATGCCACTTGATGATCTTGAGAATCAAAAGCATTCCATTGGCACTAGTTCTCAAAAATCACCTACACATTTCAATTTGGAGCTAAAATTGAACAATCATGCGAGTATGAAGGAAAGGCATTGTGTGTGTTCCCTCCTAGTGCTTTACGCAATCTAGGCATCCGAACTATAAATGTAATTCTTTTCTTTTGTTTATCTTTAGAGTTCCTTCCTCCCTGCTTCGAAAGGAGGGAATGACCCAAGCGGTAACAAGCTAATCCAAACTCTTCTAAACCATTATGTAAATTTGTGATTGCAAGGAAAGTTTTCAATCAACAGAAAGTGACACATGATAACTCTCCAATAGTATCTTTATGATGCATAAAGCCCTTGTTCTAAGGGTTAGGAGACCTATTGGTAGAGTTTATCATAGTGCCCCTTGAACCAGATGTCCATACTACAACCCTTTGTTTAAAAGGAAAAAAATCCTTAATATTTGTTGGTGCAAGAACAATCATTCTGAAGCTGCCCCACATTTGTACTATTCAAATTAGAAATAGAAAAAATCCTTAAGGTCTCTAGATCTTTAGGATTTTGAGATTTGGTTGTCTCAAGAAGTGTGTGTCATGGAGGGGATCTAGTGTCACCAAATATCTAACTGTTTGCTTTGTCTCAGTGTTTGGAGAAATATGAGTGGGGACTCAACAAAGTATAGCCATTTCTATTCTAGGATTGTAAAATTTTGGAGTCAATTAAATACATTTCTTGGATCTCAAACTTTGAAACAAACATTCAACAAGTCATTAAAATTCAAACCCTTTGGAAAGAAAAAATATCCTTGAAAATTCCAAATATTACTGCTTGTCCTTAGGGATTTTATCCTTAGAGGCTTCTAAATATTCAGGCCTATATCTCAATTTGTTCTCTCCAAAGTCAACCTAGGAAACTATGGCCTTGGTTCTTTGATTTTCACATAATGGATCTTGTGGAATGAAAAGGAGGTAAGACATAGACATTCAATTTGAAAGTTAAGAAAGAGGTGTTGATATGGTAAAAGGAATCCATTTAATCTAGATAAAAGACAATGGGACCCCACATATGTGTTTTTTCTCATGATTTCCTGCAAAGTCAAAATGCCAAAACCAAGGTCCATTAATCGTCATAAACGTCTTAGTCCAAAGGCTCTCAAGAAACACCTTTTAGCACTTCACGAAACTAGAGATAGATTGGTATACAAATTTTACAAACGTAATTCAAGAAACAATCTAAACTTGTATTCCTTCTATTATTGTCATAATCATGGTCTTTTCCAATGTTTTAAATTTCTTACATAGGGTTGAGAGTTTTAGAGGTATAACATGTTCTTCAATACCTTGGTCTTGTAAACCAAATATTTCTAGGTTCATGTAGGATCAAATCAACACTTTCATTTGTCATATCATCCATCAAATCCCATCTCAAAAACAACTTTTAGAACCTTGGAAAATCATTCATGCTATACTTTTGGTAAATCCGTTAATCAAAATCAAAATCACTTTGTTTGGCTAAGTGTGTGGGGATGAATCCTTTCTCACCCTCTTTGGACAAGTTCACCCCAAGATAACATCTAACATCTTGGGATCTACAAGTCCATTATCCAAATAAATCAAACCAAATCCAAATCAAAATCCAAAATCCTAAAGTCTATTATACCTCCAAAGTCTTAAAATTTCAAACATCCATATCATTCACCCTTCATTTATCACATCACCATCATTTGATCCTTAACATCCTAGACTTGCTATTTGTACCTAAATTTTAGACCAACCTAAGGAGTTAGAGGTTTACCTCATATATTCCTAAAAGTTGATCCCAATTTTATGGCTGAAACAAGATCACAACACAAGAAGATCATGGAGCAAAAAAAAGAAACATTCACTTTAAGTGATTTGAGCCAAAATGCATCAGAATTCAACCCTAGGGAATCCATCAACCCTCCACTTAACCTCTCTTAACTACCACAATATCTTCAAGAGGGAGGTTTCCAAGTGGAGGATGTCACCAAAAACTTCCAAGGGATGACCCAATATGAAATAATTTAATTAGTCCAAAATCCTAAAACACACAAGATTGTCAACACAGTCATGAGGCTCAATCCCACACAATATATGTTGGCATTAGCAAAGGAAGGGGATAAAATCCCTTTTGATTTTGATGTGAGCACTATTGTTGAACAACCTCCTGGGAACATGCCACCAATATCATTCACACCTTCATTCCCAAGCATCGTCCAACCCATCATACAACCAACATCATCTCATGCTCCAAGTCAACCCATGATCACCAAGGGAAGCTCATTACTCCAAGCCCTTCAAGGGAATCCACTTGTTAACAATCAAAAATTATAGGCTAAGAAAAACTTGGGTATGCCTAACACCATCCCACAAGATCCAAAAAATGCATATGTGCCACTTATTTTCCATGATACAAACAACCCCTCCACCTTTTCTGAAACACTGACATACCCTCTTGATACACAAGGCTCTCTCCCCATGATATCACAAGTACAAATGGAATTATTTGGAAAATTGGGTACTTTCAATGGTTCCATCCCACAAGGGAACACACCACCAATATTCTCATCATTCCCTCTTTTGAAATCAATATCCACACCAATCCAAGGTTTAGGGAAACCCCCTTTACCCAACATACCAATCCAAAACCATTCAAATCAAATCAATCCACCAATCACAAATCAAACTAGCATGTCGATCATACCAAATCCTCTGACCATGCTACTAATATCGCAATACCAAGTGGCACCAATCCAAACATCTCAACCAATCATAATATCATCTACAACACCTCAAACATCCCAAAACATGGTCTCGCAAGGTCCAAGAACATCAATCATACCATCTACCACAAAAACCCTATTCATCACTCAACAAACATCTCAAAAACTGCCCCAACAATCTCTCATCACACCATCTCAAACCATCCCACAAAATCCCCTACCTCCACCATCGAATCCAAATACAAAAAATCAATATAGTATCACCATACAAGAAATGCAAGAAGAACACCAAAAATCCTTGCAGCAATTTCAAGCACAACAAGCTCAAGCACAAGCTCAAGCACAAGATGAAGCCCAAGCACAAGCTCAAGTGCAAGCTAAAGCCCAAGCATAAACACAAGCACAAGCCTTGCTACAACAACAACAAGCCGCACAAGCCACACAAGCTGTACAAGCCACAAAAAAGGCTCAAGATCAAGCACAAGCACAAGCTCAAGCACCGACATAAACTCAATACAAAGCACAAAAATCCCAAGCACAACAAGCCCAAGCACAATAGCAAGTGCAAAAATCCCAAGCATGAGCCATGTTACTACAACAAGCTTATCAACAAGCCTTGCAACAACACCAAGCACAACAACAAGCCCAATAGCAAGCATTATTGGCACAACAACAATAGCAAGTCTAATAACAATTATTGTTGGCACATCAACAACTACAAGCATACCGACATGCATTGCTCACACGAGAAAACTTATAGCCATCTCTCACAAACACACAAAAAAATGCCTCGAACACAAACACACAAGCCACCCCATCCTTCATCCAACCAAACATACCATATCAAAAAACTTACATCCCACCACCTGATCCACAAAATGACCTTTCCATGCAATTAAAATTGCTTTCACAATAGATACAAGACATCCAATCTGGAAAGGTTAAAAAATCACAAGGGAATTTGTGTCCCTATCCGTTTGATAGAAGCATTGCAATGGTTCCATTTCTACCAGGATTTGAAATACCAAAATTTGATAAATACCAAGGGAACAAAAATCCTGAAGATCTTATTAGGGAATTCCACATACACTATATGGAGGTCACATATGACGATTCATATCTGATGCGACTCTTCCCTCAAAGCTTAATTGGTCCAACAATAAAATGGTTCTCCCATCTCCACCTTGGTATTAAAAAGTTCCAAGAAATCGTGAACTTTTTGATTCAAAATTATTCATTTAATTTGGGCATGGAAGTGAGCCTAGAAGAATTATCCAACCTAAAACAAGCCAAGGGAGAAACATTTGCAGCTTTCTTGCAATGATGGTGATCCAAGGACAACAAAAGAAAATGTTCTATGTTGGAAGAACAACAAATTGGGACTATTATCTCCAACCTTGAAGGGACCTTGTCCTTTCATTTGAAAACACAAAGCATAACAACATATGACCAATACATCTCCAAGGAACTCAACACCAAAAGAGCCCTTATAGCACAATGGGGCACACCCACATACCAAGATAATCGACCATCAACAAGTGACAATGACAAACCTCACACGTGGGACAAGAACAAGAATGTTACCAACAATGGTTTCGTTGATGCCAAAGTTGTTATCAGTGCCCAAAGGTACAATGCACAACAACAAACATACCACCAACCACAAATCAATACTCAAAACAACCCACAAATCAACCCATTATCTCAATAACAAACCAACAATCAAACTGTCAACAACATAAATGCTCAAGGGGGACCACCCCCAAAGAATAGATACCCCCCTAAAAAAATACACACCACTTGCAGAACCAATCCAATCTGTCATGCAACAACTAGTACAAGTGAATCTCATCAAAATCCTAGTCTACGAAAAATTACCAAGAGCCTCAAGTTAAACCACCATGGTATAAAGAGAAGCACCTTTGTGACTTTCACAAATAAAGGGACACATAGTAGCTAGTTGTATGAGACTCAAGAAGTTGATCCACTATCTCATTGATGATAAGACCATAACCATTGAACAACCAACCGAGAATCAAGATCTTAAGATATACATAAATCCGATGCCAGATCATAATAAAGGAAGCAACAATGGTAAAGGAAAAAGCTACAACAATGTGAACCATATTTATGACCATGTTGTTGCATCCTTGGATGAATGCATAATAGTTGACAATATCAAAGGACCTAGAGCTGAGTGTGGAGTCACCACACGTAGCGACAAAATTTCCATTCTAGGATCCTCACCACCAACCAAGGCACCCACCAGCAATTTGAAATCAATCTCTAATGGTTATAATTTCCTAGATCAAATGAAAAAGACCCCCACCTAGATCTTCATCATGGAGTTGCTAAAAATATCAACAACACATAGGGACATCCTAGATAAGGCATTGCATGCATCTTTTGTTACCATCAACCTTGATGCCG
Organism: Sequoia sempervirens; assembly: GCA_007258455.2. Lineage (NCBI taxonomy): Eukaryota > Viridiplantae > Streptophyta > Pinopsida > Cupressales > Cupressaceae > Sequoia > Sequoia sempervirens. Next base: position 92,524 of record VDFB02146967.1, read on the forward strand.
ACCAATTTCAAGCTATGGTCGAAAATATCACTACACCACATATCCTCACATTCTCTAAGCATGATCTCCCAACCCAACCATCTCACAACCGTGCACTCCATCTTGAAGTCCTAGTTCACAAGAAAAAATTCAAATGAGTCTTGGTGGATAGAGGTGCGGGTTTGAATATTTGTACTCTGTAGCTAATAAAGAATTTGGGATTCTATGAAGATGTCATCGAGAAAGGTAAATGTATCACTATCAGGGATTATGATGATCAAGAAAGGGTGTCTCAAGGCACTATTAAACTCCCCATCCAAGTAGGGCCAACAATCATGGAGACTACTTTCCAAGTCCTTGACCTTTAACTCCTGTACAACATCCCCCTAAAGCACCCATGGATCCATGGGATTCAAGTTGTCGCATCCACGTTCCATCAATGTGTTAAATTCCCTTACTAGAATCAAGAAGTCATGATCCATGGTGACCCCAAACCATTCTATTATTGCAAAAATCTAGATGCCAAGTATTAAAGATTCCCCAAGTCCCAAAAAATGATGAGGGACCCACATCTCTATATATTGACCCATCCACTCTAGTCTCCACTTCTGAGATGAAGACACCTACCATTCAAAACATCCCAAATGTCAAAGCTGTAATCCAAGATAATGGGTGTTGAGACTATACAATGAAAAAGAGTGTCTTTGTGATAGGAGAGTTTCCTCAATCTCCTAGATCTCATGGGAAACCACAACCAATTGACATGACATCTCAGACCTTCAAAGTAGAACCTACCACCTTCAAAAAGTGGGGAGACCTAAGCAAAGAGGTGGTAGATAAGAAAGATGTATCAAGCCTATTATATCAAGATGAAAGACCCATACCTGATCTTCCCATGGAAGATGATAACAAAGGACTACAATTAATGCTTAACTAGGGCTACAACAAAAATGAGAAGCTCGAGAAAAATGACAATGACCTATTAGAACCTATCATTCCTGAGAAGTGCCTAAAGAATCTTGGCATTGGATGTACCCATATGAAGATAACCATTCTTGGCCAGGGTACCCCTTTAAAAAATTCAAAGCTCCTCCTCAATTATTGCTATCCATTGGTCTACCCCTAGATAACTATAGGATCGATATAACCAACATGTATGACGAGGATCCCATCTCTGATTTACCCATGTTATTTGAAGACTCCTCTCTTTTTATGATCACCATCATGTCTTTCAAGTCAAGTGACCAAACCACTGAACTAAAACTTGTTTACCCCCAATTGATAGATTGTGACCAACAATGACCATCAATCTTAGAAACATTAAAAAATGATGAGGCTCTCTCAGAATTCATGGGACTAAGCGATACTCTACCGTATGGAGAAAAAAAAGTAGGGTTTGATATTGAGCTAGAAACACATGTGTACTATGGGGAAACGATTGAATCTCTTAGTCACAAAATAGAAAATATAAGAGTAACGTCTAGGTCTCTAAGTGAAAACCACATTGCGGCACTTTCAGACTCAAAAATAGTAAAAAGAAAGGATGTATCCAATGATGAAAACCTCTTTGAAGAGCCAAAGGATGAGGGATTCAATCTTCCCCATAGTGCCATCCATCAAGAAAAATGAGTAGTACTGGCAGAAAAATGCAACCCATAAAATCTAGGAACTGAAGAGACACCACACATCACTTTCTATGTTGAGTCACTTTTGACTGAGGAACAAGAAAATATAGCTACATTTATGAAGGAAAGAAAAGTAAAATTTGCATGGACCTATGTTGATATGCTAGGCCTTGATCTAGAGGTCATTGCCCATCATCTAGTTGTCTATCCATAGGTGAAACTAGTAAGACATAAATTGAGATAGATGCATCCACATATTGCATTATTGGTCAAACTTGAGCTGCAAAAACTCCTTGACACTAGC
>VDFB02146967.1:94531-205224 GCA_007258455.2 Sequoia sempervirens
AATGGTGTTTCTATTAAGATTGCAACGATTAGTTTAGATTAGATTGCAGATATTAGGGATAAGGATGAAACATAATTAGATCAAATCAGTGTGGAATTAGTTGATATGCGAGAGAAACTGGGAGTCAAAATCTGTACTTAGGTGTGAGAACTATTCAAAGATCATTTTCAGGCATGCACAATTCTGGTGTGAGACAATTCCAATGGGTTTCACCCACAATATATATCCTATCAGCTATTTTATTTATTTTTTGATTGGTGAACGCTTTTGATTGGAGCTTTGAACCAGTGAGGCCACAATTGGTGGGGGACCTCATCCCCATGTTTTTCTGGTGTTCATACCAGTCCATTCCTATTTTCGCCATCTCCTCCACTATTCTTCTTCTCCCCAGCTCCTCCGTCTTCTCTCTTCTCACTTCCTTGCCTCCTCTATCGTCATCTTCCCTTTCTCCCTTCTTCCTCCCATCTCTTCTTCTCCTCCCCTCCTCCTTGCATCTACTTCTCCCCTCCTCTTTGCATCTCTCTTACTCCTCTCTTCTTCACGCCTTCTTCTCCTCCACCACATTACTCTATTTCTTCCTCCTCCTGTTATCCACTTCCTCCGTCCTCCGTTCTCTCGTCGTCGTCCTCCAATCTCCAACTCCATCTCTCTGTCATCCCCGTTCACTTCTTCCAGCATACCTTCCGCCTGCTAGCTCCACTGTGTCCTCCGTCTGATGGATCCGTTGCAACCTCCTTTTTCTAGTTCTGCCACGTCCTCTATCCGCCGGCTCAGCCTCAACCTTCCTCCAGCATGCATACACCCTTATCTCTGCTACTTGGCGATCAACCATCAGTCGTAGGTCACACCACAGATCCTTGGCCTGCCTTTTCCACATGCAACCTTCCATACTAGCGTTCATGGTGAGACTGAACACATGACCACCATTTCCACATGGTGTTGCAACTGTCGTTACACTATGGGGTGAACCCCCCTATCGACTAATTATTAATTTATTTGTGAAAAGTAAATTACTAGAGATCATTGTTGAATTTATTTTGCATAGATAAATAATACAAGTTAGTATTTTCAACTGTAATTATAATTTTTTCTTGGTTGGAAAAAATCTATATATAGTTATTACAGTTAGAAGTAATAACTTGGACTATTATAGACTCGGGACATATTGTCTTTAATATATAAAATAATTACTTCAATATTTATTTAGGATATAGATAAAAGTTTTTATAATATTTTATTTATTTTAGTGGATTAAGATAATTTCCTTTATTACAAATATAGATTTTAGAAATTAAATAATTATCTTCAAAATAATATGAAAGAACTTATTTTCATAAATCTAGTTTCAGAAGCTCTAGTATAGGGACACAAGTTTATCGGTGCAATTGAAATTTTTATAAGTTTAAGAAAAGATTAAGTGTTAGAAGGTTTGCTATATTTTTTTATAAGTTTTTGTCAAAGCATTGAGAGGCAGAGCCTATGGTTACATAGATAAATTGTATATAAGATATTTTTCTAATTGAATTAATACAAACATAGTGTTGTTGATACACTTTTTGAAAGAAACTTGAAAATTAGTAAATTACATTTTAAAAGAAATTGAAAAATTTAATAAATTTTAAAAATGAGAATTATATGGAAACTTATACTATTATTTTTTAATCATTAAACTCATAAATTAAATTCAATTATGGAACCTTAGAGTTGAAATGAACTAGCAAAGTGAAACCCAAAATCCTATATTTGAAATCAAACTAGGGGTCAGAGTTTATCATTAAATGGATTCTAATTCACATCTATATGATGAATGTTGTTGAGGATTGTGTTTGTTGAATTGTACATCATTATATATTCAATGTCATTAGTTTGTCCTAGAAAATGTTCTTTCTATGAAAAAGCACTGTAATGCCCCTTTTTGAAATAGGATTTAATTATATATGTATATTGTAAGGGAGGGGGACCAACCACATCAAGGATCCAAGTCACAAAGAGCCGAGAGTAGAGGGCGTCCCTAACTTACCTCAATCTAAAATAATGGAGATCAAGAATGAAGAGCACTATGTAGTACTTATGTCACTCTTTATACCCAAGGTTCAGGTTTAGGCTAGGCAAGCTAGTTTTTAGAGTTGATACTGTGTCTCAAAAAGCTCTCTATCCAAGGACAACAACACAATCTTGGGATGATAGTGTGGTGCACTGGCGTCTCTCTAGCACGTTGGCGTCTGTACGACCAAAAAATAATGAATATAGTAAACTACCAAAAGAACTTACTGACAACCTAGCTAGTTGGTTTAGATGGGAAAAACAAAATAAGGAAATACAAGAAATAGATACAAAGATAGTAAAGTAAGTAAATAAAATCTAGGGTGACAAAGATAATCTCACATAAGTGCCAATTTTCTAGCTAGCTCCACACATACAATCACCTACACATAAGAAAGAGGGAAAATTGTTGGGGTTGTATAAGGGTCTACCTCAACTAGACCCCAGTTTTGATGTTTCCACCTCCACGGATAACTAGAAAACAATGAAGTAGAATATGTGATAAAGGAAAGAAATAGAGAGAAATAAACACTACAAAGCAACACTATGCTACTCAATCAAATCACAAAGGAGAGGAGTGAAGCATTACCACCTCCACCCAAAAGCTCACTAGCCAATGGAGAAGAATGCAAGGTATGGACTTGACAAAGTCACCACAACCGCAGCGGTGATGAAGGGAGGTCTTACAAAACTCCAAGCCCACACTTCTATGGATTTCCTCACACTTGCAATGTGGAGTTGATGGAGCTTCAAATCCACTACAGTGGAGTGTTGAAATGCTGCTTGAGAGTGAAGTGAATACTGAGAGAGTTGCTAGAAAATTAAATGAAATGTTTAGAGAGTTAAATGAAGTGAGAATGGATGTTTTTGAAGGTGGGATGGGAAGAATTTTCTATTTTTAGGGTTAGTTGGTCGAAGAGGGATGTTACAATTTGACCCCAATCAGGTGTGTAACGCCTCTACTAAATTTAGACATAGGAATTCATCAGGGACAATAGTGCGCTGCACAGATGTTCACGTATTGTGCATTCGTCCTCAATAAAAATTCTCTCATTGACACAAAGGATAAAAGCCAAGTGGATGGAAGGTAGTTAAATGATGTGGAATTTCTCCTTTAGATTTGATTTTCTAAGGTGAGGGTATGTAAAATGGGAATTTTTGTAAAGGGTAAAAATTTTCTCCTATAAATTTTTCCCCCACTTTAGTGATCAAAAGTATTGATGAGTGCTTGGTAAAGTAGATCGAAGAGTTAGTAGGGTTAGAAATTTATACCTGGACTATCGAGGAAATAGACCACAATCTGGAAAACTCGAAAGCGCAGGGTAGCCAAGGGACTCCACAAGTACTTTCCTTGGGGAGTTTCAAACAAAAGGACTCCATAGCCCCACAAAACTATGAAGCTACACAAAGTACACCGAAGGACCTCAGACCAATGATGGAAAAATCCTACAAGATGAAAGTATCTCACAGGTTCGCAGACTTGCAAGGAGGCAACCCCAAGATCTCTCACATGAAGGAAGCCTAGTGTAGTAAGTGCCTTACATGCCCGCAGATCTACAAGAAGGCAACCACCAAGATCTCTCACATGAAGGAAGCCCAAATGGAAGGAGACTCCGTAGAGTCAAACTGGAAAGTGGCTTCATAGGTGCACCTGTGAAGTGACATGTTAATCCATAGATAAAACATGACATGAAACACAAAGCAACCACATAGGAAAGCAAGCAGAAATTCACGTAGATAGTCAACGAATTGAAAGAATTTCAAAGAGGCCCCTTGGGAACCCTTCAAAAGAAAAGGGATCCACTCAAGGGATGTGCTGTTTGAAAGGTGCCAAAGAGACATTTTTTCTCAAATCAATTCATCATCAAGGAATCCTTTTAAAATATGTTCACTTCAATGAATTAGAAAGGAAGAAAATTCCCCCTCATAAGGGGAAGGTCGAGGATTTTCCTACAAGAGAAGCTGTTCCCTCCTCAAATGAAAGTTCTCAAGTTCTTTCTTTGTGAACCCATGATGAAGGAAACACGTTCCATTAGGGGTCTAAGTCGAGAATGCAATTTTTTTGAAAAAGTTTGCAAAGATTTTTGAGAAAAAAATTGTTGGAAATGAATGTGTTTTCTGATTTTTTTTGAGGTTGACTTGATAGCCCCCACTTAGGGTGATGCATGCTGAACGTAGAGGCACGTGATAGCCCAAGGATAGAAAATAAAGAATGAAAAAGTGATGTTGTGGCCTATGGGACATAACAAGATGTCATCATGGTGATGTTGTCATGCACATTAGGGACAACACATAGGCACCACAACATCACAACTCAAGAAAAAAAGAGAGAAAGATAGGAAAAGAGTGAAAAAAAACATAACGAACAAGAGACATAGGGGATCTATTTTCATGGGGTTAGATTTTCTCATGCTTATATAATTAATAGGTAACCACGATGCATGGCGAAAGATCATCAATCCCAACTAGATCAGGAAGAATGCACATAAGAAAAAGTAAAAATTAAAAAAATGGGTCAACATGGAAGGGAAGCCTAAATGCCCCCAACACTTTGCATTGTCCCTAATTTGGAAAAAATCAAGTCACAGACATGGAAGAATGATGATACAAATAGAAGAAAGTTCATGACACAAAATCATTGTTGTATCCAACCACCAACAAGGGTGACTAGGATCATCCAAGAACACATAGCACAAGTACAGGGGAACACATCACAAAACACACACACATCTAATTTAAAGATAAAGAAGAGGCCTCCCCCTAACACTCATCGACCAAAAGGTCATCCGGTTCCCAATCTAGATCATTATAAGGAGAAGGCGGATGAGCCTGTAATGGTGGAATATTAAGGAGAGGAGCTTTTGACCCTCCTGCAACAAGGGCTAAGGAAGAAGGCCTCACAAGGTCTTCTCTGCTAGGCTCTTGTGGAGCTATAGCCAGCAATTTTGCAAAGATTTTCGACAAGGATGGGACCTCATCCAGAAAGTTGAACATGAACATTGTAGTAGTGCCATGTTGTACCTCAATGGATGAGGAAGATGACACTAATGATTCATTTCTTGGATTTCTAAATGACTTGGGAGTGGTGAAAAATGTAGGGGAAGTTAAAACTTGTTTTGTCACTAGGATAGAATAAGCTAGCGCATGACCACCCTTAGGAGAAGGCGAGATCCTCTTACACCATGTATTGCTGGAAGGGCCAACCTCTGCCTTCATCTTCGTCGAGGGATGTGAACTCCCCATAGACAAGGAAAGAGGAACAATGGAAGAGGAGAAGAAAATTGTGGCAAACACTACCGAGGTATTCAACATATCCATGAGTTTATGGAATATCAGGATGTCCAGAAGGGACATCAACAGGTGTAGCTTAGTTGAGGGAGTGATAAAAACTTGCACCCTTTTATGGTCGGGTGCACTCACACTCACAACGGGAGCCGAAAGCGAGACTGAACTCCATTGAATGGAAGTAGAGGGGAGGAGAGAGGAGGACACAATAGGAGGCCCTGATACAGGGGCAATCATCTCCTCTTCCTTCTTCTGTAAAGTGGCCTACTCAACTGTTAGAGCCTTTCATCGATGCTTGCGTTCATGCACAAGGTAGTTTCTACAACTCTTCGAGCTAGAAGCTAGGAGTTGTGAAGGGATAGAAGGCTCCTGCTTAGCCATAGGGGTGTCCACCATAGTCATTTTTAGTGGAGGGATAGACTCCTCGATGGGATCAGGAGGAGTAGGTTGAGAAACAATGAGGGGAGTCCACTCTAGCACCTCAACGGTGGGCCTCTTCCCATTTATTACTTTGGGAGTAGGGGCAGTAGGAGGCTGCACAAGTCAAGACATAGAGGATTCCCCATGGGGACCATTTTTCCTACCATACAATTAGGGCCAAGGTCTAGGATGTTTAGTAGGGAGGTCTGAAATCCTAATCTTAGGTTGGCACCAAACATGAACCATTGAACTTCTTATGTAGAATCCAGGAGCAGACATCCAAAACTCTTCCTCAGAAGAGGGGAGAAAGAGGTATCCTAAGGATGGGATAACTTCTCTTTTCCTTTTCGGGGGGAAGGGGGAGCTTGCTATTGCACTATCAGAAGGGTCAGTTTTGGTTGTCTTTTTCCCCTGGTCTTATATTTCACATAGTTTTTTTAAAGTAGGTCCATTTTTGGGGGGAGCGGACCAATCGGAGCAGGCCAAAAATGATCCAACAAGTATCCCCCACGGGACACTAATGGCTGGTATCCAATGTCATGCACAATGTGCACAAAACCTTCGTGGGAGAATTTCAAACACTTATGAATGATGAAGGCAATTCCATTCATGGAAGCTAGCCAAGGTATGCCTAACTTCAACTTGAACAAATCCAACTTCGGAATAACATTGAAGATTGTGTCTACAGCCCTAGGTCCAACTAGGATGAACAAAGTTATTGAGCTATATGGCTTGAGAGAAAGGGCATCATGCATACGGATGGTAGACTTTGTCTCTTTGTACTCCTCTGTATGCAATGAATTCAACAACAATGTCTCCTGTGTAATGACATTCACTAGAATCGTGAGGTCAATTAAGACCCCTATCACAATGTTGCCATTGAGGCAAGTGAGAATGTAGAGGGGAGAGGGTTTGTTCAAGGGAATATCCTACGAGGTGAATGTTATGTCCGGTGAGTTGGTTGCAGGCTATGTGGTAGGAGTAACTAAGACCATGTTAATGTATGCCTCGGGCTGAGTGGTAGAATCAGATGGATCAATAATTAAGTTAGCAGAATGCGACAAAAATAGGTCTATGTATATCTGCAACTCACTATTTGCTTTCTCCATCAATTTTTTTGTGTTTTGTTTACTCCTACGAGATGAATAGTGCCATCCTCGATGCAGTCCTCTATCTTGTGATGCAAGCACATACAATGTTTAGTATCATGTCCTTTAACTCAATGCTACCAACATAAGGAATTCACATCATACCAATTAGGTTAAGGTTCCTTGAGAGGTTTAGGGTTCTCCAAGGTTATGATCTTATCCTTCAACAACTTTTGTAAGATGGAAGAATAAGATTCTACTAACTTTGTGAATTTTCTGTTGCATTTGAGGCCATTATCATTCATCACAACTACTAAATCTGTGACAACTTTACCCTTTTCTAAGATTGATACAATGGATTTTCCTTCTGAATGGGAGCATGAGGAGGACCCCCCGAACTAAACTACTATTTTCTGATATTCTCATAACACCGCACAAAGATGTATGAAAGAAGGGTATTTCATAAGGGAAAAGTTTTCCTACGAAGGTCTCTGCAAGTTCCCTATGAACACCTGCACGTCAGAATCAGGAAATAGGTACAAGATCTCTGAGAAGAGCACTTGATACTGAGCTATAAAATCAATTATCTTCTCATTGTCCCCTTGCTTCATAAGACAAGATCCAAAAAGGTCATCTTAAGTCTGATGTTGGCTTGGAACTGTTGGAGAAACCAATTTACCAGTTGATCAAATTAGAAAATAGAGTTGTTAGGTAAGGAACAATACCTTTCAAGTGTTGTATCTTAAGAGATTGAGGAAATAAATTTGCCATCAACACATCGTGATGGAAGAAATCTGTGCACATGGCATTAAAGGTGGACACATGTGTTTGTGGGTCCCCTTTGTTGCCATATTTTTTGAATTTGGGAATCTTCATTCCTTGTGGGAAGGGAGTACTTAAGATTGCTATCGACAATGGGCTATGTTGGAAGAAGGGTTGAAAGATAGGATGGGTAGAGCCCTAGGAGAGACTCGCCAGCTAGCTTTGCATCTTATCCATATTTTGTAGAAGAGCATTCAGAATAGGGTCTTGGGATGGAAAAGGTCTAGTGGAATCTCCTCCAGAACCACCATTGGAGCCACCTCTAGAACTAACAACGTAGCCACTTCCAAACCCATTGTCGGAGCCACTGCCACTAGCAGGGCCTCCACCAGAACCACCTTTGCTATCGAAGCCACCGCCATGGCCTCCACCAAAACCACCTCTACCAGCGTTGCCCCTACTGCCAAAGCCACCACCATTACCAAATCCCCCACCAATCAACCTGCCAAAACCTCCACCACTAGAGGTGAGAGGAGGGGTGAAATTGAAACCTAGGGGTATTATGTTTGCTTTGATAGTTTTGGACCTTTTAGAGGTAGAGGAGATGCTGATCGATGGGACTGTGTCAGCCATATACACAGACCTAGTAGGCATTGACACTCCTATCCATCTCTCATGATCTTTAAGAGCAACCCCTTGTATAACATTAGTGTTTCTTGGAAGGGCACATGCTTCAGCTAGACTAGAGAACTAGCTAGGATTTCTATGCCCATTTGATCCTTTCCCACCATTATTTTATTTCACTAATAACCTGAGAAACTCTGGCTAGATTCAGGTCCTTTTCTAGGTGATTCTCCAAGTCACCCAACCTTTTGCTTAGGGTAGAAATATATTATGAGGGAATGTGAATGACTTCATGCTCATCCATTGATGATGGTGTAGGAGATGCAGGAGGAGTGGGGACGTGGCTGGATTCATCAAAGAATCCTACCTCGCCCTTCAACAATTGCTCCTGGGTAGACAAACCAACAGAGGATCTGACAAAAAGGCCTGTAGAGAAACTAGTATTGACCTTCGTATTCTCCATCGGAAGCTGTCACACACTTCTCCTAACAATGTACCCATAATTCATGGATTGGGTTGTGATGCTCATAAAAATTCACAACAATTAGGCTTACAATGATCATTAGGTGCGAGGGAGAAGTCTCGACATGAATAAATGGAAAAACGTTGTTCAGATCGGGTTCACCAAAAATGTAAGAGTGGGGAACCAACCACGTCAAGGCTCTAGGTCACGGAGATCCAAGAGCAAAGGGCTACCATAACTTACCTCACTCTAAAAGAATGGAGATTGAGAATGAAGAGCACTATGTAGTACTTTTGTTACTCTTCAGACTTGAGGTTCAGGTTTAGGCTAGGTGAACTAGTTTTTAGAGTCGATATTGTGTCTTAGACAACTCTCTATTCGAGGATGACAATGTAGTTCTAGGATGACAACGCAATGTGTTGGTGTTGTCTGGTGCGTTGGTGTCCATATGGCCAGAAAATAATGAACATAGTAAAACTAGCACAAGAACCTATTGACAACATAGCTGGTTGGTTTAGACAAGAAAAATAGAATAAGGAAATATAGGAAATAGAAACGAAGTTAGTAAAGTAAGTAAAAAAAAGCTAGGGTGATGAAGATAATCTCATAGAAGCACTAGTTCACCAGCTAGCTCCACTCGTACAATCACCTACACACAAGAAAGAGGGAAAATTGTTGGGGCTGTATAGGGGCCTACCTTAGCCAGACCCCCATTTTGTTGTGTCGACCTCCACAAATAGCTAGAAAGCAACATAGTAGAATATGCGATAAATGAAAGAAATAGAGAGTAATAAACACTACAAAGCAATAATATGCTACTCAATCAAATCACAAAGGAGAGGAGTGAAGCGTTACCACCTCCACCCAAAAACTCACTATCCAATGGAGGAGAATGCAAGGTATGGACTTGGTAAAGTCACCATAGTCACAACAGTGATGAAGGGAGGTCTCGCAAGACTCCAAGCCCACACTTCTACGACTTTCCTCACACTTGTAATGTGGAGTTGATGGAGCTTCAAAGTTGCTGCAATGGAGTGTTGAAATGCTGCTTGAGAGTGAAGTGAATGCTGAGAGTGTTGCTAGAAAATGAAATGAAGTGTGTAGAGAGTTAAATGAAGTGAGAATGGATGTTTTTAAAGGTGGGATGGGAAGAATCTTCCATTTTCAGGGTCAATTGGTCGAAGAGGGATGTTGCAATTTGATCCCAATCAGGGTGAAGCCAAAATAGTGGTTTACAATTGAAGTGAGGAAGGAAAAATCATAAAAAAGGAATGCATGGAAAAAAAATTGATTTTAGGGGTTCGTACAAACCTATTGGTTCGACCGAACCCATTAGGGGTTCGCTAGAACCTGGGTTCGAGCGAACCCTTTTAATGCTTTCCCACCAAAAAGGCCAATAAAACCCCTTATAAAAGGGGGGTTCGAATGAACCCTGGTTTGAGCAAATGAACCCTGGTTCGAGAGAACCCCTAGGGGTTCATTCAAACCCCCTTTAACCTCATCCCCCCCTGAAACACAAAAAAACCCTAAATTTTAGCACTTCAGAGCTCGGGTTGAGGATGAAAGTGGATGAATCTTCAAAAACCCAATTGGAATCAGGTAGTCCTCAGAACAAGCTATCTAATGAATATAATTTTAATATGTTTTGGTTTTATTATGTATTTGTTTTTTTAGTTTTATTAAACATAGGTTTTTCATCGAAAATGAAGGTCTTTGTTTTGCACATGTGGAAAAATAGCAGATTATTAAAAAAATAAATTGAAAAATATGGTTGCACTAGATATTGAAGTCCTTGATCCAACAAAAAAATAAAATGAATTTTGATATATACAAAAAAGTTATGCTATACAACACGCTTATGTATGAATTCTAATTGGTTTGACTTCAAAACTTGATTAAAAAAAATATTCAATAAAAATTGTCTAACCAAGTGGAAGCACTAGATATCAGAGTTACGAATCTAAATTCAAAAGAATTAGAATTTTATCCTTCATGGAAAAAAAGTTATGCGCTATAAGGTACATCACTTTTTAAAAATGTTGTTTTTTGAAAAAAATCGCCATGGGAGATGGAAAAAGAAGTGTAATCTGATTCCAAAAATTTTGAATTTTTTTTAGAATCTACAGACAAAATGTGACGAGACTCTAGTTTGTATCATCTTCAAATTCTTCATAGTTTAGCTGCTATAGGTGCCCGAATGTGAAGATTTAGTTAAAAATAATAATTTCAGTGTCCAATTTGGCCAAAAATTGTAAACCACTATTGTGTAATTCTCTACCATCTTCAAATGTAGGAATCCATTAGGGACAACAACGCTGTTCTCCTTGATAAAAATTCTCTCATCGACACAAAGGACAAAAGCCAAGTGGATGGAAGGCAGTTGGGTGATGTGGAATTTCACCTTTGGATTTGATTTTCTAAGGTGAGGGTATGTGAAAGGGGAATTTGTGTAAGGGGTGCAAATTCGCTCCTATACATATACATAAATAAATAAATAAATAAATATATATATATATATATATACACATATACACATATTTATATTTAAAATTTAATTAATTTAATTAAGAGTTTAACAAAAGGTCAAAAGACATGAAATGAAGAGTCATGACTCCATCAAACATGAGATATTAAAGGGATAAGAGTTCATTTGAAAAAGGGATCCATAACATCATTCGATACTTTAATGGAGAATAAAACATTGTGTGACTTTGCAAGTAAATTAGATTATGTTCTCAAGAGCAGTGATGATGCGGGAAAGGATGCGACTCCTAATATGAAAGGTTGTAACTCTTTCAAATGTGAAATGTTGTGACTCTTGTAAAGGGCATATATGATGAATATGTGTGACTTCTCCCTTACATTGGAAGATATAAAGGGGAGAAGGTTTCATTTGAGGAGAAAAGGAAAGAGATCAATTTGGAAAAAACAATTTATTACTCTCCAAAGGGGCAACAATGAAGGGTTGTGACTCAATTCTTATGAAAGGTGATGACTCATTTTTTATGAAGGGTGGTGACTCATTTGTTGTGAAGGGTGGTGAATCCTTCAAGAAATGTATATAAAAGGAAAATCAATTCATTGACATTCAAGAATCAATCACCACTCATGTATCCATCAATAAAGCCATGAATCTTCACTCATCTATCCCTCATTAAATCAACAATCATCACTTATCTATCCATCGAGAAATCAAGCAATCAAAATATCAAAAGATCAATCCAACAAACAACAATAAGTTTATTAATGCATTCAATCATGCAATCATTCAAATTTCAATAATTAAGGAATCAATCATACAAGACATCAATAAGAAATCAAATAGATCTGAGTTAATTATCCGCTCTTAGCAAACAAGGGCATAAATCAACATTAATACATTTGCATCTCATAATATAAGAGTCCTATGTTTTAACAAGTATTATGGTATGCTCTATCATGATTATTTTGATATATTTATTATCTCTATGAATCTGGATATATTGAGTGTTTGCAATTCTCATGAATGCAACCATGAGGGGAATGGGGGAAATTCTAGTAGGGTGAATAGAAACTAGATTTATTTCTAAGTATGCCACTCCAAGCTGGACACTTGGGGCCAAGGGGTTGAGTATTTTCCCTTGGGCTTAGAAAGGGGAAGCTACATGCCTCCTATTGTAGATTCTCCCCAATCTCTACATAGATTGGTTGTTGATCATAATAGGGATGGATAAGGCAACAAGGTTAGGGAATGTAGATACATGTTTTTCCGCTAGGTACGCTACCCCATGTTGGATGACTGTGTGTCTGCCACTTGAGGGCCAAGAGGGATGGTATATCCACTCTTGGGCTTGGTGTGGATAGCTTCGAGTGGAATTATCATGCTCCTCATCCAAGTCCCATTATGATCCAACTTCCAATGTGCATTATGGATATTGTGTGGTTTATATTATTTGAAATAGTTACATATTTATATAGTTAAATAGATAAGACATTTATTATATATGTTTGATCATATGAATTATATTCCAATATCATCTAACATGATTATAGGGCCTAAACTAAGATTTATCTTGCTTAAAGAATTTAATTGGTAAGTTATAACCCTAACTACATTAAACTTGTGAGTCTAGGGCAAGGTTTAGGGCAATCCCAAAAGGGTACATTACAATTGGTATCAGAGCCTTAATCTTGCTAGCCTATGGACAAACCGACTTTAATCACCATTCAATTACAATTAACTATTCAACCTTCTTCTTAAGTAGGCCAATAATGCATTTCTATATGTGTGTTCCTTTCATGTGTATAATTTATGACTTAAATGTATTTATGTGTATAATTTATGAATTACGTGTATTTATGTGCATGCTTCATGCCTTACGTGTATTTATACTTCATGTATTACATGTATTTATGTGCATGCTTTATGTCTTATGTGTATTTATGTGTATACTTCATGTATTGTGTGTAATTATGTGTATAATTCATGTATTACATGTATACTTCATTTATTGCATGTATTTATATGTATACTACGTGTCTTACATATATTTATATGTTTGCTTCATGCTCATGTGTTTTCAATAGGTATACTCCATGTATGTTTATGATTACTTTATATTTAACAAATGACAAATCTATCTAGACTTTATAAGAGCTTTAGAACACCGATATAAAATCTATCAAATGAGAGTTATTTTGATGTATTTTTGGTAATAAGAAAGAAAACAAAATTAGATAGTACTTGAGGAACATGACATGTCCTTTCACATCTTGGGAGAAATTCTTACATATAAGGTCAAAACTGTTGTTAAAACTGAATTATTTAAGTTTTTTTTAAAAATGATTCATGTAGTATGGTCACTCATTGTTAGTTCAAACCCACACCAAACCATTGAAAACAATCAACAATTGCATGAAAATTTAAATCATAACTCAAAAAGTAAATAGGTAGACTTTTTCAATATATAAACAAAGTTAAAATTGCCCAAGTTTTAACACTAAGAGATGATAAAAGGAAAAGTGATGATATTATAGCAAAAGGAAGGAATAAAGTGTAAACAACAATTAAGTTTAATAAGGAGCAACAATTATAGTTAATGAAGGAATACATAGAAGGAAATAACTAAAATTAATTAAAGGATGAAATTAAAGAACATTTACTATAATGTAAAGAAAATTAAATAAGACAATGATTAACATCCTTTTAATAGCAACAATTATGATAAAAGTAGTGATCTAATATTAAAGGAATTGATTAACATTTATTAATGCATCCATAAATAAATATTAACCGCTTATGTTAAGAGGTGGATGATTAGATATCTTCAAAGGCTTCGATCTTAATATTAGGACTATTAGTAGGCTGAATTAAATATATGTGGAGCTATTACCTTTTAGAGAGCATATTACATAGTAGCAGTGAAGATTAATAAAGACATCAATAAAGAATATAAATCAACAATTAAAGAGTAAGATTAACCTAAAGGGTAATTAATTTGCATTAGCAGGAAATGAACATCTTTCTCAAAGGGAGCAACCCTATGAAAGGGCACAAAAGTAGTAATATAGTTTGAATATTTGTTAAAGATAATAAATGGTATTAAGAAGGCATAAATTAAGATAAAGAGTGGATAATGAAAAGGTGATTTTTATAAGGGCTATCTCTCTTATAAGAGATGCATCCTCTCAGTAGGTTATAGAGATATAAAGATGATTGTGAAGAAGAACAAGTGAGTGTAGAAGTGTGAAGTGTATTGAACATAAAGAAAAATCAGGCATACATCGAGCCTTTTCCTATTTTGGAGTTATCTTGAACACTCCATCCATGCGTATTCCACATTAAAATTTCTTGAGGACAATCAATCTTGGGTAGGGTGGATTGCAATGCCCCCTTTTGAAATAGGATTTAATAATAAATAATAATAAAAATTATATATATATATATATATATATATATGATATAATAAAATATAATTTAAATTTAAATATATTTAATGAAGGATCAAAAGGCATGAAATAAAGAGTCATGACTCCCTCAAACGTGAGATATTAAAGGGAGAAGAGTTCATTTGAAAAAGGGATCCATAAAATCATTCAATACTTCAATGGAGAATATAACCTTATGTGACTTTGTAAGTAAATTAGATTATTTTCTCAAGAGAAATGATGATGTGGGAAATGATGTGACTCCTAATGTGAAAGGTTTTAACTCTTTCAAATGTGAAAGGTTGCGACTCTTGCAAATGTGAAATGTTGCGACTCTTACAAGGGGCATATATGATGAAGAGGTGTGACTTATCCTTTACATTAGAAGATATAAAGAGGAGAAGGTTTCATTTGAGGAGAAAAGGAAAGAGAGATCAATTTGGAAAAATAATTTATTAATCTCCAAAGGGGAAAAAATGAAGGGTGGTGAATCAATTCTTATGAACTTGGTGATGACTCATTTGTTATAAAGGGTCATGACTCATTTGTTGTGAAGGGTGGTGACTCCTTCAAGAAATGGATATAAAAGGAAAATCAATTCATTTACATTCAAGAATCAATAACCACTCATATATCCATCAAGAAAGCCATGAATCATCACTCATCTATCCATTGAGAAATCAAGCAATCAAACTATCAAAAGATCAATCTAGCAAAAAACAATAACTATATCAATGCATTCAATCATCAAATCAGTTAAGAATCCATTAGGAAAATCATTCAAATATCAATCATTAAGATATAAATCATCCAAGACATCAATAAGAAATCAAATAGATCAGAGTTAATTATCTACACTCGACAGACAATGGCATAAATCAACATTTAATATGTTTGCATCTCACAATATAGCAGTCCTATGTTTTAACAACTATTTTGGTATGCTCTATTATGGTTATTGTGATATATTCATTATCTCTATAAATTTGGATCTATTGAGAGTTTGCGATTCTCATCAATGCAACCATGAGGGGAATGAGGGAAATTCCAATAGAGTGAGCAGATACTAGATTTCTCTCTAAGTACGCCACTCCAACCTGGCCACTTGGGACCAAGGGGGTGAGTATTTGACCTTGGGCTTAGAAATGGGAATCTATGGGCCTCCTATTGTAGCTTCTCCCCAATCTCTAAATCGATTGGTTGTTGATCGTAATAGGGATGGATAAGTCAACAAGGGTAGGGAATACAAATACAAGTTTGTCCACCAAGTACGCCACCACATGTTTGATGACTATGTGTCTGCCACTTGAGGGCCAAGAGGGATGGTATATCCACTCTTGGGCTTAGTGTGGATAGCTTCAGGTGGATTTATCATGCTCCTCATCCAAGTCACATTATGATCTAACTTCCAATGTGCATTATGGATATTGCGTGGTTTATATTATTTGAAATAGTTATGTATTTACATGGTTTAAATGGATAAGACATTTATTATATATGTTTGATCATATGAATTATATTCCAATATCATCTAACATGATTTCAGGGGGGCCTAAAATAAGATTTATCTTGCTTAAAGCATTTAATTAGTAAGTTATAACCCTAACTACATTAAAATTTTCATTCTAGGGTAAGATTTAGGGAAAATCCCAAAAGGGGACATTACAAACACATAATTTCATGTTTTGAAAATTAGTGTTGAATTCAATGTTTTAGATGAAGGCTTATTGTTGAATGTTTCATATAGTTGTTTGCAAGCCTATGAATAGTTTGGGTTTGTATGTTGAATTATGTATTAGAAAACATGTGTAAATTTCTTTATCTATTTCCAAATTATTAGAGGTCTTGTGAAAGTTTTGGGTTGACCAAAACCTTGAGAAAAGCCTTGTAAAGGAATTTAAGTTGTCATTTTCATATTAGATTTGAATAGTCCATTTTCATGTGTAAGATTCAAATTTTCTCATAGGTTCAGTTTTGTAGGTGATGGGATCAAACTCATGAGTTACAAGGACACACTTATGTCTTAACACTTAGAGGCCTGAAACAATTTATTTTTGAAACTTCAAAGTTTGTTTTTTAAATTTTATTGTCATGTCTAGCATAAAACATTGAGTACTTCCACTATTGGACTCAATCTAAAAATTAGTTAGGATTATATCTTAAAAAACTAACTTTCGATTAAAACAAAATATGAAAATTGTTAAATAGTTCAATAACTTTGTGGAAGACTAGGGAGTAAAATGAGTAATTTTGATAAGTAAATGAAAAGTGCTAAACCCTACCTTTTGAGTACATATCAAGTTCTAAGTACTCACTATCTTAACCTAATTAACATATAATTTAATGGGATAATTACATGTGATCTTGATTAGATGGAAATGGGTATGTAGATAGGCCTATCAAAGAAGGTATTCCATAAAGTCAAGTCTGATGGTGTGAATAAAGTTTTGTACCTAGTTAATTCCTTACTAGGTGACTTAGGGGACACATTCACATGTTAAGTTTACTTAGGTCCTAGTAATATTTCTAGAAGAATTAGTTGTCATTGTCTAGATTTTATCTTTTCCTAGGTAGTTATGATAAGTTGTCTCATATCATAAGATTAAGACACTTGTCATAATCTTATGTCTCACCTTGGCTATATAACCAAGGGTCTCTCATAAATTGTATACCCATTGAATCATATTTTTTATAATTGATAGGAATACAATTTATTCTTGTCATATTGATATTCTCACTCTTTGTGCTTTCCATTTGGCCTCTAGATCTTGGCAGGCTATCTCCATAGCCAATCCTAACATGGTATCATAGCAAGTGGGGTGTCTTTGGTTAGCCACTTTTTGAGAGGTCTTGCTAGATCTTGAAAAGTTGAGTATGCTCTTCTCTTACATTGTATGATGATCTGGTGAATCAAAAAAACTTGATAGAAATACCAAGTTTTGTGGGAGTTCCTCTTTGTGGCTTTATATTGTAGGTTCAAATTAGAGCTTGTTGGTGCAAATCTGAGCTCACCATTGAGCTTAGGGTGTTCGAGAAAATCATTTTTTCTTTTGTTTCATCTAAATTGTACATATGAGGCCAAATCTATGAGGGTTTGAAGCTAAAGAGTGGTTGCTAGATTCAAAAGGTAGCTACAATTTTGGAGCATTTTGGGTCAAATCCGACCCTGCCATTGTGTTCAGAAGGGCCAAAACCTAAGATCAACTATCAAATGGTAAAAATCAGACAACTTTTCTCAAGGCTTGAGGAAAAATCTCCTCTATTTAGCTATACGGTCACCATAAATGCACATATCGAAATGCCAAAGTGGTATGGTCACACTTTTATTTAACTTGGCTTTGTTAAAAAGAATTCTGAATATTTAAAAAAAATTATATATTGGTCGGATTAATATTTAGAAACTTTTTTTTACAAAAAAATAAAAATAAAAATAAAAACAAAGTCTAAAGTTTGCAATTTGCAGACCTGCATGACAAGACAACAGTGTACCACAAGCACTTGAGCCACATGGTGTACTACCATACAACCATGCAACCCCTGTGATTCAAACACCCAGTTAGCCTTTTTACAAAAATAAATACTGGTGGACAGTTTTAAAAACTTGGTGGTCAACCAAGGGAATATTCCACCCTTTTCAAAGATTTTACTACGAAAGAAATATTTCAAAAAATTAGAATATTTTGGCCACTTGGAGTGAATATTCTAGCAATCGATCCCAACCTACGATGGTCCTGAGGACATCAAAATTAAGCCAATGATTTCAGTGCATATTCAGAGAAGATTATTTTTTACGACGGCCAAAAAGCCATCAAATTTAACATAGCAATTGCTGACATCATCATTACATCAACCTAGTTTTTTCAATTTTTTGCTTCCCTCACCATTTGACTTTTTCATTTTGAAGGTGATTTTCAAATGACAATAACTTGGGCTCAAGACATCCTTTTTGTGAGCAATTTTTTTTTAAATTTGGCCTAATTTTTCATGCTCTACGCAATGGTATAATAAAATTTTGGTTTTGGTGTCTAGATTTTTCAGAAATTTTAGATTCTCACAGGTGTTGCTGCATCGTTCTTGTTTTAAGAACTTTAGGAGCTTTGTTCTCACTTCTACGGTAAAAATTTTAGGTGCAAGTTTTTTTAAAGTACATAAATTTTCATGTATTTTTTAGTGGTATGATCATATTGATCTCATTTTGTACCAAAAGTTGTACTTGATTCCATGGCCTATTTTTGGCATTTGCATGTACCAAGATCAAGACCACTTCATTTTTTTTGGCAAGTGGCATTTGTACTTGCACTATCATAAAGTGCCAAGCTCATATATTTTTGGGGGCTTCTTTGATTGAGTGAATTTGGGGGGATTTTTCTTATGGTTGTGGTTGCATTCCTCTTGATTTGTGTTCTTTCCTTCTTATTTTGTCATGGATCCATCTACAATTCCACTTCTAACACCTTACAACTATCTTAAATAGAAATTTGAAATAAACAAATTGTTAAGAGTAAAAGTATTGTATACGATAGTTCATGGGCTTGATGGTGAACCACAAGATGATGAAGCTAAAAAGAATAAATGGTTGAATAGTTGTGAAGAATCCATTGGCTATTTGTGCTTGTATGTCTCTCCTGAGTTGTTTCACATTGGGAACTTGGATACACCTATGGCTATGTGGACTACATTGTCAAACTTATTTGGAAAAAAAGATGAAATTCAAGGACATTTGTTGGAGAATAAATTAATCAGCCTTAATTCATTTAATTTTCACAACATACAGGACTTCATCACCAAATTTAATTCACTAAGAACATAATTGAAGGATTGTAAAATTGAGAAATCAAATACACAATTAGTGTTGTGTTCTTTCAAAGCTAGGACCTAAATATTCAATGTTTGTGTCTACTTTCTATGCTACAAATAATGTCTTCCTTTGAGGATTTTTCTATGCAAATCACTAGGGAGCAGGATAAGCTTATTCAAATAGGTGCTTTGAAGTCTTCAAAATCCCACACCTTGATTGAAAAGGATGAGAAGTCTTAAAGTGGAAAAGAAAAGAAAAAGACCAAGCCCAAGAAGAATACACATCCAAATCTAATTCCATAGAAGAACATAAATCTTCCTCTTCTAAAGGGGAATCATCTAAGAAGGAGAGGCCTACTTGTGCACACTAGTAGAATTTGGAAAATAAATGACTAGGTTACTAAAAATTTTAGTCACAACAACTAAAAATGACTAAATTCTACTCATTTTTTTTAACTCAACTATAAATGAGTAAATAAATGACTAATTTTGTCGTTGACTAAAAATTATTTAGTCACACAAATAAAAATGAATAAATAGTTAGTCATTTATTTAGTCACAATCCATTTAAATAAATCATTTAAGGAATAAAGAATATAGCTCACCAAAATACTCTAAAAATTTAATAAACATACCCTAAAACTTTCGTCAAAATCTTATTTTCAGGCGTAGCCCGCCAAAATGGAGTTTTCATTTTAATAAACATACTCTAAAACCTTCATTGAAACATTATTTTTTAGGTATAGCACACCAAAATGGAGAAGTGTTTCAGTAAATAATGATAGAGAACAAGGAGATGTGTGTGATAGAAGGCATAGGATTCATTGCTACTTACCTCATTTCTGCTCTGCTCAACAAGGGTTACATTGTTCACACTACTATTTGTAGTCCAAGTATTTAATTGACATACATTTGCATAATCTCAAATTCCTTTAGATGCTTTTGAAGTATCAATGTATCCTATACAGGGTTTAGAATAATTTCTTTTAATTTAAATAAATAAATGATGTATTTTCTTGTGATTAGATAATATGGAGATCTCCTAAATCTTCCCCAACATATTGTCCTCTTTGGCACTATATTCATTACTCTAGTTGCTAGGGTTTTGCATGTGACATCTTTGATATCTTCATGATCATGACTTTTAAATAGATTTCAATCTTTGCTTTAATCCTTATCATGGTGTATAAAAGTGAATTTTCACCCTATGTGCAATTCCCCTTTTTCCCTTTGTCCACCTTAGAAAACCAAGTTCAGAGGCTTAATTCCACCTAAGCCCCCTGCTTGTATCACACTTGGCACCTGTTTTGAGTGTCGTTGGAGGCGTTTCTATCAGGGATGCCTATGCGACACACTTATGTCCTTGATAGATTCCTACTTTTGGATCCTGCAAAGGCTTTACATTGCCCATTGGGGGTCGATTTGTAACGCCCTCCTTGGTTGACCAACCCGAATATGGTTGTTTCTCTTCATCTTTTCTTCATATTCACTCCTTGAATAAGCATTTCATCTCTTCAGATCTTCTTCCATCTTCTACACATCCCTTCACATCTTCTAAGAGCTTCTCCACTTCATTCACAAGCTCTTCTCAAGCTCTAAACAACTTCTTCACCATCTCTACAATCTCCAAACACTTTACACTTCACAACAACAACACTCCACCGCTTCAGTAGAGCAAGTGTGGAACATAACACCATTGTAGCAAAGGCTTGAGTTCCTCTCATTTTCTCCCCCATTAGCCTTGAGCACTCTTGGTGGAGGTGGTAAGCTTTCACTCCTCTCCTCTATTACTTGGTTGTGTAGCATAACACTATTTTGTAGTGCTTTAAGTGCTCTTTACTTCATTTATGCTTTTCTCTCCATCCCTCTGGTTGTCCATGGAGGTGGGAACACTAAAATGGGGTCTAACTAAGGCAGGCCTCTATACAACCACCCAACCATTTCTCTCTCCCTCTTGTGTGCAGGTATTGAAGACACTCACAAGTTGGAAGCTTCATCACTCACACGGTCATAAGTATTTCCTTTCTTCTCCTTATCATTTCTATTCCATTTCAATCTTATTACTTCTTGTTGCTTTCTTACATTCGAGAGATTCTCAGTAATCAGAGTGTAAGTTGTCACTTAGCCATTTTCTGAGACATTCTTTCTTTCTTGTCCCTATGAGACGCCAACACACCTTTGGGACGCCAGCGTGCCGTGCTGTCATCTGTATTCTATGTTGTCATGCTTTGGCCAAGAGCTTGTCAGTTTGTCCAGAATATCTATGTGACTTGCTCTTTTTGATTTTGAAACTTCCGCTCTGTTCCATTGAGGTAGTATAGGGTAGTTTCCCCTGTGAGGCTCTCTAAATGAAGAGAACTCGTGAGTAGCGAATCCCCCTATATTACACATGGTAACCCTTAAGTTCCATAATCCACCTTCAATCTCTTTTAAGAATGTTGTCTTATGCTAGATTGCATAGTATGCATATAAAGCGAGTCCTTCATACCTACCATTATTGTTCCAAACCACCACTCACTACCTTGCTTAAAATACTACCTCCATAAGCACAATAGCATGTTTTAAAATCATGGTTGCTAGTGATTGACCATTAAGGTCACTACTTTCATCAAGATACAATGAGATTTTTGTCTTCAAACTCAAGGCATTATGTAAGATAACATTGTGAATTGTTTGTTGTGTACGATTTGATTTTCTTGCACATTTACTGCTTTGCTAACTACCTTTAAGACTAGATATTGCACCCTTAGTTGCAATCTAAATCAAATCACTCACTATCACTTGAAGATTCCTTTCATGAGCATCCTTCTATAAAATAAAACTACTCCTTATAGACTACCTACTTACTTACTACAAGGGACTCATTGTTTCATGGTATTGTGGGTCTTAAGATCCTTCACCCTTATTGTCACTACTTCACAGTCCACAAGGTATTATTCACTATTCTCTCATCTTTGATGAGTCTCAAAAAACCGATCAAACATGCAATCCACTACCTCCATTATACAATGGCTAAGAAGAAACATTGAACCTGTGATTACCATTGTTACTTCATTTGGAAAATCATTCCCTGATTGCATTTTCCTTGTCTAACACTGCCAAAAGAATTTGAAAAACCCTTAAGGTCAACAAGGGGGTAAGGAAACTCACTATTAAAATCTCCAATTTACTATGCAAGGTTTGAGCTTTATTATCTTGTCACTACTCAACCTCTTTTTGACTATCACACCTCAAGTGATTGCCATTCTTCTTACCATAGATTGCATTTACAAATGTCACTGAGCTACGCAGTATACTTGTTATTGGCTACAATATTTATATTGTAAGATTTTGTTATTGGATACAATGTATCAAAATTTTTGGTATTGTAACCTCACTAATTTTCTAGAGTTATTGTTTATGTTTCTACGAAGGCCTAGGGTTTGTACCCTAATCATGATCTTACCAATGCTTCTATTGGTATTAAAAAGCAACCTTAAATCTTGAGTTAGAAAATTAGTTGTCTTAACAAGGTTGTAGTATGATCTTGGATTGTATCCTAGAGTGTGTGGGAAGCTTGTGTTTGATCATTAAGGTATGTAAACTAGATTAGGGAAATTTATCCTATATAGAAGATCACGTTATTATAGGTTGTGGTAACCCAAGATTGCATTCAAGTATGTAACAAACTTGGTTTGTAGTTTAAGGTGTACACTTTTAAGTAACATTCATAAGGTTTAGAAAATCATAATCACTCTCTACAATAGCCCATTAAACATGGGTTGTGATTGAATGCACTACATAATTGATATAACACAACTACTCTACATATCAACCAAAGTTATAGGCTCTTTATTGCAGCAAGAGGTAATCACTCTTGGATCATGCTATCATTACATCCCAACCTGTTAAACTTGAGTAAACCTAAATGCACCCAATGATGATTGAAACCTAATTGTAATAACATTGATTTGTACATGAATTGTGCTCATATGAGTGCCTCCATTTCTATCACAACATAGCCACATTAAACTTGTGTCACACATGAATGCATCCTATATTTGTTATAGCACAACTATGCCACATGACCAAAAGAGTTATGGATCACATAATTATAGTCACAAGAATTTGTTCCTTAGTTGTGCTCTTATGGTGATTCCATTACCATTACATCATAAACCTTTGGAATTATATTTCTAAAATTATTACATTGCTTATTTTCTCTTTGGATGGATTGCTTCATGGATTTTTTGTGATTTATACAACTTTTATTTTGATTGTAAATGACATCGGATTCTTTCTAAAGCTGAAATGATTTATTAATTATGGTTTTATGATGATTTTGAGTTTTATTTAGAATGGGTTAATATGTGGCATTTTTATGTGCAGAAAGAATAGATTGTGATGCAACGTTCGGGTATGAATGGTTTAGGAAAAAATGGATTTCTATCAATGTCATAACCAGGTTGGAGAGTACCTTGAGCCAGTGTGAAACACTTCCAGGTATTTTTGGTTGGAAGTAGAACCTAATTGTAGGAATTTTTGAATATACAACAGAGGAAGTTCCTTTATTCTAAAGATAAAATAATAAATTTACTTGTCCAATTGGACATCCAACCTGAGATCTTTAATATTAGATAGAGAAAGTTTGTACATTGTAAAGATAAAATCATAAATCTGTTGGATCAATTTCAGATCTGATTTGAGGTAGTGAAGCTTCAATAGAGGAAGTTCCTACCTTTTAAAGATAAAATCATAAATTTTATCGCTCTAATTTGAGATCCAATTTGAGGTTGTGAAGCTCCGACAAATAAAGTTCCTACATTCTAAAGATAAAATCATAAATTTTCTTGGTCTAATTTGAGGTCCAATTGTAAGGATTTTTCTTTTTAATTATACTTTCTGACATTTGGATTGATACAAATTGTTACTTTAGAATTATGGTATTTCTTTTCTTCTAATGTTTTCAACCCTCATTTTAGGGAAGAGCTCCAAAGATGGTTCCTTTAGATGGATACTACACTTTTCCGCTATAGGTTCTGTCTAGAAACACCACAAGCTCAATTACTATCATACTCAAGTACAACATATTTTGAGATGAATTGCACTTAGTATTTTGTGCTGATATGGATATGTTCTAGCCTGTAGTTAATTGTTGTAGCATGACAAATAGCCTAAATAGTTTTTCATATACCATAGTTTCAAATTCTAAATTTCTATACCTTATTCTAGGAGCAAATCATAGAGGGAGTCTATACATAAGACACCATTGTTTCAAATTCAAAGTAAAATAACAATAAAATCCTTTATTCTAGGATGACTGTTCAAAATATTTCCCATCATAATAATGAACAAAAGCATTAGTCATTAACCTAAACTTTGCAAGAGTTTCATCAAATTCTACTTTTCCACTCTCTTTTCCATTTTGAATTTTATTCCCAATTTCATCCATGAAGAACTTCCTTAGCCTGTAGATCTTGATGTTATCCATAACTTTACTAGGTGTCGAGGATAGCTTCGAGTTTTTACCCAAGCAACAACTGAAAAAATTTGACCTTACCAAATTTTGATCTGGTAAGGCTAAATTTTGTCAATTGTTGCTTTGGTAAAAACTCAAAGCTATCCTTGACACCTGGTAAAGTTATGGATAATAGAAGGATCTATAGGTCGAGGAAATTCTTCATGGATGAAATTGGGAATACAATTCATAATGGAAAAGAGAGTGGAAAAGTAGAATTTGATGAAACTCTTGCAAAGTTTAGGTTAAGGACTGATGCTTTTTTTTCATTGTTTTGATGGGAAAGATTCTGAATAGTCATCCTGGAATAAAGGATTTTACTGTGATTTTGAGAGCATCTTCTATATAGCAGGCTGTCTTAGATCAAATAAATGAATCAAACGATTGTGAAAGAGCCAACACTTTTGAATTTGAAACAATGATGTCTTATATATAGAATGCCCTTGTGATTTTCTCCTACAATAAGGTATAACAATTTAGAATTCAAAACAATGGTATATGAACAAATATTTAGCCTATCTATTATGCTACAACAATTAACTATATGTTAGAACATATCCATATCAACATAAAATATCTGGTGCAATTCACCTCAAACTTTGTTGTGGTAATTGCTTTGTAAGGAATTTTTCACTCCACGAACATTCTCTATGCACATCAATATGTTGGTTATTATATTGATCTCCTTTGTGATAAAAATAATAGTGAATTTCATTGCATAACTCATGACCATTTTGCAGTGCTATGATCCAGTGTTGTTTTACTTATTACTCACTATGCTCTCAATCACCATGTGCAAATGACTTAGAGGACAAATCTTTGTAACCATTTGATGATAAATTTCATTGTTTCCAAACTATTTGTTATGATTCAATAACTATTTGACAATGTTCTTCCTTTCTTAGTGCTATAGGATAGAGGACAATTCACAATTTGCAACTCTCTAACAACGGTAAATAGATACAATAAAGATATTTAAAATTTTAGAAGTGGATTTTTTTTTGAATTGCTAAAGCCTATTTATCAAATTTATAACTTATAATTATTTAAGCTATTTGAATAGCTAAAATTCATATTATAAATATTTAAAGTACAATAGAATCAGGTACTTAAAATGATTACAAAGAACTTGAATGAAAATTAGTAAATTACTACTGATTTAGCTTTTCCTTTTGCATGTTTACAGGGTTATTTCTTCCAGCATTTGTTAGGCCTATTTTGGATTCTATGGAAACAACAAAGGAAGTTCCACATACAGGTCTAAATGAGGTGATGACCCATCCTTCTATGATGAAGTTTGCAAGATACACCCAAGAATAGATCTAAAAATATCATATTTTTAAACCTTCAGATCTTTGAGATCGTTGCAGATTTGATTTATTTTTTGTACAAATGAATGAATCTAAACAACTATTGCCTGAAAATGATGTAAATGAAAATGTTAATTGTTCAGAATAATCTAAGGGTGTTATTTTTCACTTGTACAATTTTTTTTTTTTGTCTACCTTAAGATAATCGTTAAAATTATCATTTTGTTAATCATAATATTTCATTGTATATTTGTATTTTGTTAGATTGTATTGGATAGTTAATGGTTAAGTTTTTTTTTTTAAATCAGCATAATATACTTTCCATGTACTTCTTTTAATCACATGTAAATATAATTATTTGTTACTTTTTATGATCATAAAAAGTAGAGATGATTTTAGTCTATGTGAAATATTTTCATGCATGTTTGAGATCTCTACAAGGTGATGAAAAAGACCCTAGGGTTTGGTAGGGTTTTGAGTATACTTATTGTTTTGAATATAATGTTGTCACTAAGTTCTCTCCTTGCCCAAATATAATCACCTAAGAAACTACCATAATGCTCTTGAATTTAAATTACTTTGTTCTCTGTACCTTCTCACTATAGGTCTAATTCTTCAACTCTACCAAATTCCCTTCCATATCAGTGTCTTTTCATCCTCTTACATCTATTCTCTTATGAATTTATTCTTATGACTCTGAAAGCTATCACTAGGTCAATTATGACTGTTAAGTCTTTAAGGGTATATAATTGTCTACTACAAAATCTTAAATTTTTATACTTTTGATGATGATTCTCCAAGGGTGTTTGCTCACTGACTTAACTCTTTGTATATTCTCCATTATGCATTGAAAATTCATGGTTTCTAGTTAACTATTTATTGGTGTAACCATTGCTATGTTTCTTGGGATTGTCATCCCTATAGGATAGTTTCCTTATAGATCTGAATGTAATTTAAAGGTTTCCAATAAATATTGAAAAGTTTCATAAGATTGTTGTGTCAAGGTAGTAGATGGTTGTGACAATTTTCATAAGACTGTTGTGACAAGTTTCATAATACCACCATACCACAAGAGCCAAGAAGACATGGTGTGGTGTAGCGGTAACATCCCGCATTATTGTGAAGGTCAAGCAATAAATGTGCGGTATGGTAGTAACTCAAATACTTCTCCCACATCCCCACAAGAGCTAAGAAGACATAGTGTGGTGCAACGATAACATCCCGCATTATCGTGAAGGCCGAAAAATAATGGTGCAGTGTAGCGCTAACATCCTGCATTACTATGAAGGCCAAGCAATAATAGTGTGGTGTAGCAGTAACATCCCACATCACCACATGGATCATGTCAAAATGGTGCAGCATCATAGTTAAACTATAAAAAGAAATATCACATTTCTTTGAGGCATTTTTTTGAAACAGTTTGCTTGCCTTGTGTATATTGCTTCCACATTTTCATGTATGTCTAGCAGGGCACTTGTAACTACAACATATGATAAAAAAATCCCTGTTGTTATGATTTGATGGATGTCCCTTCATTCTTACTAGATATCTGATGTTCACATCTATCAGAACAATTTCTCTTGCAACAATCTTGGAGATGAATTTAGATGTAGTGTGAAAATTAGAACACACTTAAAGGTTCTTAAAAAATCTAATAGTTATACCAGGGGCCATGTTTAACAAAGAAAATTCAATTGCTAAATTTTCACTATGGTGGCAGATAAATGATTCTTTTTTCTTCTATTCCACAACATTGAGTAAAATTCTTGAATTTGGAAATACCCTACTGCCTTGATTTTCCAAGCCAATTTCTCAAATTTTGCATAGATCTCCCATGTTTGTGGATGTGATCTATTTCCTACACAAAAAAGCGTACACCATTTTATGCCCTTCAATCCAACTACATGTAGGTATCTTTTTAATTCCTCTGTCTTCCATCAATCATCTTACTATTTGAACCTCACCACACTTGCTCACTTCTGCACAAATGTTTTAGAGAAAAACATAAGTTGCAGCATTTTTAGGATCCAACTAAAAAAGTAGTGTTGCTAGAATACTCAGCCTACATTCATATATGATCCACAGGAACCAAAGGTTTAATTGGCATCTCAGTAATAAAGTTTAGGGTGTCCTCAAGATAGCCAGCATGAGCATGAAGGTCAACCATGCACACCTAATGATCAACTATATATGTAATTCAATAAGGGTTACTAATGTGTGAAGTATGTGCAACCCTCATCCACTAAACCTGCATGACTGCATGCATTTAGAACACAAGCAAAGATTACAATGTCGATGTTCCAAAGTGCTTTATTAATTCAAATATTTTGAGAGCTTCCTTACAAAATCCATTTTGTGCATATTCTACAATCATATCATTTCATTCCATGAGATGACATCTCTTTGAGGCGTTATGTCAAAAAATTCATTTTGTACTACATTTTGGTGTCAAATATTTGGTAATTATGGTTAGTTGCATTACATTCAAATTTTGAATTATGGGAAATTATATATTGTAAATAGATTGATGGTTGTTTGGATAGTGAAATTAGCTCTTTTAGAAATTAACTAAAATATCTAGAAGGATTATTTTAATTAAAGAGGATTTTGTGGTTATTTTTGTAACAATGATTAACAATGATTTTACAATGCAACTAGCTTGCTATTTTCATTCAAGATACAAGTCATCAAAGCGAAAAACATACAAGAAGATGGTACTCTACTTCCCCTTAGCCTCACTTAGTTTAGTATGCTTACATGGGGATATTAAGGAAGTTGGTAAAAAAATAATATATATCATTTTTTTTTGTGAAGGAGAATCCTATGAGATTCAATATGGTAGTGGATCAATATCCAGTTTCTTCAGTAAAGATGATGTCATAGTTGAGAAACTTGTTGTGAAACATCAAGTTAGTAATTTTTGGATGTTAAGGCTTCCTAGTTGAATGTCAAAGATCTTTTCTCATCAACTTAATTTGGAATTTATGTATAAATGGATTCTTTAATGGTGCAGGTCTTTATTGAGACAACACATGAACCAGGGTTGACATTTTTGTTGTCCAAGTTTGATGGAATTCTTGGGCTTGGTTTCCAAGAAATTTTAGTTGATAATGTTGTTCTAGTTTAGTTAGTGTTGATAGCCTTCATTCTATAATATGTCAACTTCATTCTATAATTTGAGCCTATCACCTTCCTTAAATTTTGAACAAGGTTTTGAAATCAAGGGTTCAATATGCATGCATTCAGGCCTATGTTGAAGACTTTGTTTAAGGCGTTTGTTGACAAGGCTACAATTTTTTAATTGATTTATCTTTCTGCTATGTTTGGACTTTCTTTTATAAAATTGCAATATACAATGCACTTTTATTCTTTTTGAATTGAGACTAATATTAATTTTGTTGGTTGTATTGAGGCACAACTTCATTCATGGTAGAAAAGGAAACACCCTGTTGCTCATATTAGATGGCACATTGCATATAAAGAAGGAAATATTCTAGTTGGGTTATTGTTGAATGCATTGAAGAAGAGAGCTTCATATATGTGACACGATCAACACTCTCCTTGGATTCTACACGTTACAACTTGCTCCAAGAAGATTGCCCATGTTGTAGAAGATTTAAGAGATGAAAGGGGCATGTGCTCGCATTGAAGGGCTTCAAGCATGTGTTTCCATCATTGCAAAAGTCTTTTGGAGAAGTTTCTTTCTTGCATTCATTTCTTTGCAATATTGTAACTTGGATTTTCAGTCTTGTGACTAAAAATAACAATTGTGATACTTTATTTGTAAGTTGTAACTAGAACACCTTTCTTTTATTAATAAAGTTCACCAAATTTTCCTTCTCAATGGTTGTCTTATTGTGTGTAATTGATGATTGATGTGTATTTCTGTGTTTTATGCTTAAATCCTCAAATATTAGTCAATTAAAATGACTAAATATACTACTAATTGACATCAATTAATAATTAAATTGACTAAATATACTACCAATTGATAGAAATCAATGAACATCGAATAAATATGACTAGATATATGACCAATGAAATTAGTGAATAAAAATGACTAAATAAGTGACCAATTAACAACAAGCAATGACTAAATATATTAGTGAATAAAAAAATGACTAAATAAGTGACCGGATTACAAAAATCAATGACTAAATAAAAAATGAAATAAGTGATTAGTTAAATATATCGGTGAATAAAAAATGATTAAATAAGTGACTAGATTATAACAATCAATGACTAAATCAATGACGAAATATATTAGTGGAAAAAAAGTGACTAAATAAGTGACTAGACCAGAGCAATGGATGACTAAATCAATGATTACATATACTACCAATCGATCAATCAAAATAACCAATAAATGACTAAAAATGGTTTAGTCATCAATCTAGTCACGTTAGATATGACTGGAAATAAACTACTAATGGTCACGTGACCAACTATAGTCATTTATAAGCAGTTTTTAATAGTTTTTTCTATAGTTTATTGGTGTTTTTGTACTAGTGGCATATTACAAGAAGGATGGACATGAAGAACACTATTTTTATAAGAAGGATATTGATGAGTTGATAAAAAAGAATCAGATTGATTTTACTTCTAGAATGTTTGAATCACCTCCTTCTACTTTTTTAGGTCATGGATTGGGGAGATGACTTCTAGATTCAGAAGCATATCATCATATGATATCTTCACAATCTATATTCTCTTCTTTTGATCCTTGTACTATGTCTCATATTTTGATGGGAAACAATACATACATGAGTGTAATTAGGAAGGGGTCTGTTAGTTTTTGGGACAACACTTTCCAAGATGTTTTGTGTGTTCCTCATTTGACAAACAATATTCTTTCCATTTATCAAATTACACATGGTGGAGATGGGATGACTGTGGAGTTCACTCCTGATTCAGTCATCATTTGAGACTTGGAGAGTAGAGAGATCATTGCTACTGGGATGGTTGATCATTCATCTCAATTGTATACCTTTGCAGATTTTTCTTTTGATGGTGACATTGTTCCTTCAACCATTGATCACACTTCTAGTGTGAACCATGATTTAGAGGAGACATTTGGCTTTTTGAACTTGGGATTACTCACATCAGCTCTAGTTCTTGAGCCATGCATTCTATCTCCTCCATATATTGTTGTAGTTGCTGATGATTGTGTTGCTAGAGATATGGATTCTTATGATTCAATTCAACAGGATATATATTTTCTTCTAGATAACTTCTTGACAGATGCTTTAGACTTGTTTGTGGAGTCCCATATTTCATTTTTGGGAGACACCATTGATTGCATTAATCTTCTCTTTGATGGAGATTATTCTTCTTTAGTTATTGTGAGGGAACACTCTGACCCTCTTGTTCATTCTCTACATGATCATTCTTTTTAGTTTGACATGAGTGTGGATTCTTTTGGAAAACATTTGGAGGAGGCTTCTTTTTATTTAGAGGAGGTATCTTTGTTTTTGGATTGTGTTCTACAATTGTTTCTAGGATATTATAGATTGTCCTCTTCAACAGTGTGGCCTAGAACGCATGTTTGGAGTGTTTCAACTTTCAACATTGACATGGAGACACTTGAGCATGCTTTAGAGACATCATACACCATCCTTCTTCCTACATCCTCCTTTCAAGAATGGGAAGAAATCTTGCATACATTCATGGTTTTATTTCTTCCTAAGAGGAGGAATGTTTTTCCATGAGATTGGATCATATTTAGCATTCAATGTCGAGCTTCTACCATTGCATGAGACTCACAATTGAGGGGGGGCACATTGTCTCTCTTCTTATTCTCTCTTATGGGGGGTATTTTTCCTCATATGGGGTTTTGGCCTTCTCATTCTTCATTGAGAGAATTTTGTATTTCTTCTCTCTTTTGGGGAGGAGTTTTTTCCCAATGGGTTTTCTCCTTTTCTCCATTTGTGAGAGATTGCATTTTAATTTGTACATGGGTACCTAACATGGCCTAGTAGCCGAGACCCATTCTTGCATCTTTGCATCATTTGCATAATAGTCTACTCACTAATTAGCACTTAAGGGGGGAGGTGTTGGTGTGAATAAAGTCTTGTACCTACTTAATTCCTTACTAGGTGACTTAGGGGACTTATTCACATGTTAAGTTGACTTAGGTCCTAGGAATATTTATAGAATACTTAGTTGTCATTGTCTAGATTTTATCTTTTCCTAGGTAGTTATGAAAATTTGTCTCATATCATAAGATTAAGACACTTGTCATAATCTTATGACATCTTATGTCTCACCTTGGCTAAATAACCAAGGGTCTCTCATACATTGTATATCCATTGAATCATATTTTACATAATTGATAGGAATACATTTTTTTATTGTCATATTGATCTTCTCTCCCTTTGTGCTTTCCATTTGGCCTCTAGATCTTGGCAGGATATCTCCATAGCCAATTCTAACAAATTCAATACACATAATAACTTAGGGTACTTAATCTTAACAAGTAATTAGTGTTTGATAATCTTGTTTGAGAAAGAATGATTGTGTATTTATTTATTTAGAGATATGGTAAAATCAATCAAATTAGGATCACGTTTGAATTGTTTTAAACTTATTGTAATATCTAGTTGATAATTAGAGTGGAAAACATTGACAGTTCACTATTATGAAACAAGTGCATTTTTTTTATCCATATTTCTAAATATACGTATGATCATTTACCATAATGTATGAAGATGAAATATTCTATTAATAGAAACATTTAGATAAAGACCGAGTATTCATTCTAGTATAGGAGTGGATAATATCATATTTTATTTAGCATAGAAATAAAACTTAAGGTAGAAAATGCATAGTTATTTATCCTAAATTGTTGACACCTCAATCAAATATATAAAAACATATATTTAGGTACAATAGCATTATTTTAGATTATGGTTCTTTAGTGGAAAAACATAGGTGGAAAATGTAAATTGTAAGTCTCTAGCTAAGACATGGAGGTCATGACCCAAAAAAAGTTAAGGAGATTTAAAGGATGAATATGTGGTCCTAGCTCACTAGTAGTTAGTGTCCAGAGGTAGCACCAATGTTGATCAACTTGTGTTGTAGGATTTCATGTTTAGACGTGATTACATATGTTGTATATGATTAAATGATAATGATTATATTAGTTAATGATATGGATTTGAATTACATGTTATTTGAATATATTAATTTATAGATACATTATTGAATGACACTTTTATGCTATTGTTATCATCACATTTGTACTAAACATGATTATAGGTGTTGTAGGCACTTAAATAAACCTAATTGATATTATGCATTTGATTCTAATTAATTAACACCATTTCTTCCCAAATCATCCCAAACTAACCAATTAATTAAATAATCAACATTATTTAGTTAAAGTCAACAAATTCAATTATTAATCAAATAATTAATTTTATTAGATTACTTCACGTTTCTTCTAACTAATATTCAAATTATTTAATTAAATCAAGTCATTTAATTAAATCTCCCCAAATCCTCTCATTTGATTAAATAAGTCAAATCAAATGTCACAATCCCCTAACCCATTCCAATTAATTAATTCTAAATTAATTAATCCCAAATCACTTTCTAATCATCATTAATAAATCCTCCAACTTTTAACTCCTCAGGAGTTAAATCAACCCATGTTAAACTAACCGCATTGCACATGAAATTAATTTCTTTTAATTAACTAGTTCCTCTATTTATCTTCATAAAGACATATTTCAAGGAATATTCCCCCCAACCACCTCCTCATTCAATTTCCCTCCAAAGGTTTCAAAAACCTATCACATCCTCAACAACTTCTCTTACATTTTCAATGAATCCTCTTACATTCTCTCACATCTCCAACCACATTCAATAAATTCTTCTTACAACCTTTCAAATCCTCAACCATTCTCATTTATTCCTCTTACATCCCTCTTTCCTCAATACATTTTTGAAAATGTGCTCCACTCTCACCCAATAGAATTGTGACAAGTACCACATTCTCATTGGCTCCCATTTTATCCCACATTCACCAATTTCTCTCATTTCTCAACCCTTGAGTTCTATAAATAGAAGCATTCTCTTCACAACATGGATCCACAACTTGAAGCAATATTACTATAGCCATTTTCACTGTTAGCAATCACCATTTTCATCAGTTTTGAGCTTATTTTCATCATTTAGCATCAATTTTGAATACTTAGAATCATATACAATATTGGATCTTATCATTGGTATTGGGAAAGGACCTCTTTCCACATCAAAGAAGCACCAATCCCCCTATGAGATGAAGGTTAGATTGATTTAGATGAGTTTGCATGTTTTTATGTTGTTTATTTCATGTTTTCATCATGTTTTCTTGTCTTTCTTGATTGAGAATCTCATAGGGAGTGTTTTTCTTGGTTTTCTTACATGATTAACACTTGTTTGTTGTCTCTTGTTAGATAATTGCATATTAGAAACTCACATTTTGGTGCTAGTGGGAGGGTTTGAAATTTTATTTTGACCAATCTTGCTTGAAATCTCTATTTTTGCAGCTACAAGGGAGCAACGTCATGTTTGACAAATACAACATTGCCTTTGCATATAGCCTCTCATTCGCTTGCTTCCAGAGCATCACCTTTGCATATAGCGCCACTTTTTATCTATCCTTTGCAGAGTGTTGCCTTTTGCCTTTTCAATAGAGCCTTCATTTTCAACACATTTTCCAGTTGTAGAGTGTGCATTCATTATCCGGCGTCGCCTTTGTAGGAAAGGAAGAAAAATTGATTTGGAGACCTAAAAGAATTTTTTAATGCTCTTTGTAATAGCTTAGGCTTTCTAATTCTGCTTTTCATTTTATGTTTTAGGACCAAGTAGAGTTATTTTTGGGTTTAAAATTAACAAAAAACACAAGCTTTGTCAAATTTGGATTAAAATTGAACATTAGGAACTTACTAGACTTTGATTTTGGGCTAAAATTGAACAAGACAAACTCACATTTAAGCTTGGTGCTTTAAAACGAATTCATCTTTACTTTGGGCTTAAAAAGAACTTGTTCCTTCATTGTTTTGTGATTTTTTGCAATTGATGTCATTTGAATGCATATGCAGTTCTCTCGTGCCACTCGGCGATCTTCAGAATCAAAAGCATTCTATTAAAATTGGTTGTCTAAAATCACCTACACATTTCAATTTGGAGCTAAAATTGAGCAATCATGCGAGTGTGAAGGAAAGGCATTGTGTGTGTTCCCTCCTAGTGCTTTACACAATCTAGGCAGTCGAACTAAAAATATACTTCTTCACTTTTTTAATCTTTAGAGGGCCTTCCTCCCTGCTTTGAAAGGAGGGAATGACCCAAGTGGTAATGAGCTAACCCAAGCTCTTCCGAAACTATATAAATTTGTGATTGCAAGGAAAGTTTGCAATCAATGGGAAGTGTACATGATAGCTCTCCCCAATATCTTTATGATGCATAAAGCCCTTGTTCTAAGGGTAGGAGACCTCTTGAGAGTTTATATAGTACCCCCAACCAGATGTCCTTACTACAACCCTTTGTTTAAAAGGCCAAAATCCTTAATATTTGTTGGTGCAAGAATAATCATTCTGAAGCACCCCACATTTGTACTATTCAAAGTAGAAATAGAAAAATCCTTAAGGTCTTTGGATCTTTAGGATTTTGAGATTTGGTGGTCTCGAGAAGTGTGTGTCGTGGAGGGGATCAAGTGTCACCAAATATCTAACTATTCTCTTTGTCTCAGTGTTTGGAGAAATATGTGTGGGGACTCAACAAAGTATAGCCATTTCTATTCTAGGATTGTAAAATTTTGGAGTCAATTAAATACATTTCTTGGATCTCAAACTTTGAAACAAACATTCAACAAGTCATTAAAATTCAAACCCTTTGGAAAGAAAAAAATATCCTTGAAAATTCAAAATATTACTGCTTGTCCTTAGGGATTTTATCCTTAGAGGCTTCTAAATATTCGGGCCTATATCTCAATTTGTTCTCTCCAAAGTCAACCTAGGAAACTATGGCCTTGGTTCTTTGATTTTCACATAATGGATCTTGTGGAATGAAAAGGAGTTAAGACATAGACATTCAATTTGAAAGTTAAGAAAGAGGTGTTGATGTGGTAAAAGGAATCCATTTAATCTAGATAAAAGACAATTGGACCCCACATATGTGTTTTTTTCTCATGATTTCTTGCAAAGTCAAAATGCCAAAACCAAGGTCCATTAATTGTCATAAACGTCTTAGTCCAAAGGCTCTCAAGAAACACCTTTTAGCACTTCACGAAACTAGAGATAGATTTGTATACAAATTTTACAAACATAATTCAAGAAACAATCTAAACTTGTATTCCTTCTATTATTGTCAGAATCATGGTCTTTTCCAATGTTTTAAATTTCTTACATAGGGTTGAGAGTTTTAGAGGTATAACATGTTCTTCAATACCTTGGTCTTGTAAACCAAATATTTCTAGGTTCATGTAGGATCAAATCAACACTTTCATTTGTCATATCATCCATCAAATCCCATCTCAAAAACAACTTTTAGAACATTGGAAAAATCATTCATGCTAGACTTTTGGTAAATCCGTTAATCAAAATCAAAATCACTTTGTTTGGCTAAGTGTGTGGGGATGAATCCTTTCTCACCCTCTTTGGACAAGTTCACCCCAAGATAACATCTAACATCTTGGGATCTACAAGTCCATTATCCAAATAAATCAAACCAAATCCAAATCAAAATCCAAAATCCTAAAGTCTATTATACCTCCAAAGTCTTAAAATTTCAAACATCCATATCATTCACCCTTCATTTATCACATCACCATCATTTGATCCTTAACATCCTAGACTTGCTATTTGTACCTAAATTTTAGACCAACCTAAGGAGTTAGAGGTTTACCTCATATATTCCTAAAAGTTGATCCCAATTTTATGGCTGAAACAAGATCACAACACAAGAAGATCATGGAGCAAAAAAAAGAAACATTCACTTTAAGTGATTTGAGCCAAAATGCATCAGAATTCAACCCTAGGGAATCCATCAACCCTCCACTTAACCTCTCTTAACTACCACAATATCTTCAAGAGGGAGGTTTCCAAGTGGAGGATGTCACCAAAAACTTCCAAGGGATGACCCAATATGAAATAATTTAATTAGTCCAAAATCCTAAAACACACAAGATTGTCAACACAGTCATGAGGCTCAATCCCACACAATATATGTTGGCATTAGCAAAGGAAGGGGATAAAATCCCTTTTGATTTTGATGTGAGCACTATTGTTGAACAACCTCCTGGGAACATGCCACCAATATCATTCACACCTTCATTCCCAAGCATCGTCCAACCCATCATACAACCAACATCATCTCATGCTCCAAGTCAACCCATGATCACCAAGGGAAGCTCATTACTCCAAGCCCTTCAAGGGAATCCACTTGTTAACAATCAAAAATTATAGGCTAAGAAAAACTTGGGTATGCCTAACACCATCCCACAAGATCCAAAAAATGCATATGTGCCACTTATTTTCCATGATACAAACAACCCCTCCACCTTTTCTGAAACACTGACATACCCTCTTGATACACAAGGCTCTCTCCCCATGATATCACAAGTACAAGTGGATTTATTTGGAAAATTGGGTACTTTCAATGGTTCCATCCCACAAGGGAACACACCACCAATATTCTCATCATTCCCTCTTTTGAAATCAATATCCACACCAATCCAAGGTTTAGGGAAACCCCCTTTACCCAACATACCAATCCAAAACCATTCAAATCAAATCAATCCACCAATCACAAATCAAACTAGCATGTCGATCATACCAAATCCTCTGACCATGCTACTAATATCGCAA
The DNA here is from genome assembly GCA_007258455.2 of Sequoia sempervirens. NCBI lineage: Eukaryota > Viridiplantae > Streptophyta > Pinopsida > Cupressales > Cupressaceae > Sequoia > Sequoia sempervirens. The sequence continues at coordinate 132,577 of VDFB02146967.1, forward strand.
CACCAAGTGGCACCAATCCAAACATCTCAACCAATCATAATATCATCTACAACACCTCAAACATCCCAAAACATGGTCTCGCAAGGTCCAAGAACATCAATCATACCATCTACCACACAAACCCTATTCATCACTCAACAAACATCTCAAAAACTGCCCCAACAATCTCTCATCAGACCATCTCAAACCATCCCACAAAATCCCCTACCTCCACCATCGAATCCAAATGCAAAGAATCAATATAGTATCACCTTACAAGAAATGCAACAAGATCACCAAAAATCCTTGCAGCAATTTCAAGCACAACAAGCTCAAGCACAAGCTCAAGCACAAGATGAAGCCCAAGCACAAGCTCAAGTGGAAGCTAAAGCCCAAGCATAAACACAAGCACAAGCCTTGCTACAACAACAACAAGCCGCACAAGTCACACAAGATGCACAAGCCACACAAACTCAAGCACTGACATAAACTCAATACGAAGCACAAAAATCCCAAGCACAACAAGCCCAAGCACAATACCAAGCACAAAAATCCCAAGCATGAGCCATGTTACAACAACAAGCTTATCAACAATCCTTGCAACAACACCAAGCACAACAACAAGCCCAATATCAAGCATTATTGGCACAAGAACAATAGCAAGTCTAACAACAAGTATTGTTGGCACATCAACAACTACAGGAATACCAACATGCATTGCTCGCACAAGAAAACTTATAGCCATCTCTCACAAACACACAAAAAAATGCCTTGAACACAAACACACAAGCCACCCCATCCTTCATCCAACCAAACATACCATATCAAAAAACTTACATCCCACCACCTGATCCACAAAATGACCTTTCCATGCAATTAAAATTTCTTTCACAATAGATACAAGACATCCAATCTAGAAAGGTTAAAAAATCACAAGGGAATTTGTGTCCCTATCCGTTTGATAGAAGCATTGCAATGGTTCCATTTCTACCAGGATTTGAAATACCAAAATTTGATAAATACCGAGGGAACAAAAATCCTGAAGATCTTATTAGGGAATTCCACATACACTATATGGAGGTCACATATGACGATTCGTATCTGATGCGACTCTTCCCTCAAAGCTTAATTGGTCCAACAATAAAATGGTTCTCCCATCTCCACCTTGGTATTAAAAAGTTCCAAGAAATCATGGAATTTTTCATTCAAAACTATTCATTTAATTTGGGCATGGAAGTGAGCCTAGAAGAATTATCCAACCTAAAACAAGCCAAGGGAGAAACATTTGCAGCTTTCTTGCAATGATGGTGATCCAAGGACAACAAAAGAAAATGTTCTATGTTGGAAGAACAACAAATTGGGACTATTATCTCCAACCTTGAAGGGACCTTGTCCTTTCATTTAAAAATGCAAAGCATAACAACATATGACCAATACATCCCCAAGGAACTCAACACCAAAAGAGCCCTTATAGCACAAGGGGGCACACCCACATACCAAGATAATCGACCATCAACAAGTGATAATGACAAACCTCACACGTGGGACAAGAACAAGAATGTTACCAACAATGGTTTCGTTGATGCCAAAGTTGTTATCAGTGCCCAAAGGTACAGTGCACAACAATAAACATACCACCAACCACAAATCAATACTCAAAACAACCCACAAATCAACCCATCATCTCAATAACAAACCAACAATCAAACTGTCAACAACATAAATGCTCAAGGGGGACCACCCCCAAATAATAGATACCCCCCTAAAAAAAATACACACCACTTGCAGAACCAATCCAATCTGTCATGCAACAACTAGTACAAGTGAATCTCATCAAAATCCTAGTCTACGAAAAATTACCAAGAGCCTCAAGTTAAACCACCATGGTATAAAGAGAAGCACCTTTGTGACTTTCACAAATAAAGGGACACATAGTAGCTAGTTGTATGAGACTCAAGAAGTTGATCCACTATCTCATTGATGATAAGACCATAACCATTGAACAACCAACCAAGAATCAAGATCTTAAGATATACATAAATCCGATGCCAGATCATAATAAAGGAAGCAACAATGGTAAAGGAAAAAGGTACAACAATGTGAACCATATTTATGACCATGTTGTTGCATCCTTGGATGAATGCATAATAGTTGACAATATCAAAGGACCTAGAGCTGAGTGTGGAGTCACCACACGTAGCGACAAAATTTCCATTCTAGGATCCTCACCACCAACCAAGGCACCCACCAGCAATTTGAAATCAATCTCTAATGGTTATAATTTCCTAGATCAACTGAAAAAGACCCCCACCTAGATCTTCATCATGGAGTTGCTAAAAATATCAACAACACATAGGGACATCCTAGATAAGGCATTGCATGCATCTTTTGTTACCACCAACCTTGATGCCGACCAATTTCAAGCTATGGTCAGACATATCACTACACCACATATCCTCACATTCTCTAAGCATGATCTCCCAACCCAACCATCTCACAACTGTGCACTCCATCTTGAAGTCCTAGTTCACAAGAAAAAATTCAAACGAGTCTTGGTGGATAGAGGTGCGGGTTTGAATATTTGTACTCTGTAGCTAATAAAGAATTTGGGATTCTATGAAGATGTCATCGAGAAAGGTAAATGTATCACTATCAGGGATTATGATGATCAAGAAAGGGTGTCTCAAGGCACTATTAAACTCCCCATCCAAGTAGGGCCAACAATCATGGAGACTACTTTCCAAGTCCTTGACCTTTAACTCCTGTACAACATCCCCCTAAAGCACCCATGGATCCATGGGATTCAAGTTGTCGCATCCACGTTCCATCAATGTGTTAAATTCCCTTACTAGAATCAAGAAGTCATGATCCATGGTGACCCCAAACCATTCTATTATTGCAAAAATCTAGATGCCAAGTATTAAAGATTCCCCAAGTCCCAAAAAATGATGAGGGACCCACATCTCTATATATTGACCCATCCACTCTAGTCTCCACTTCTGAGATGAAGACACCTACCATTCAAAACATCCCAAATGTCAAAGCTGTAATCCAAGATAATGGGTGTTGAGACTATACAATGAAAAAGAGTGTCTTTGTGATAGGAAAGTTTCCTCAATCTCCTAGATCTCATGGGAAACCACAACCAATTGACACGACATCTCAAACCTTCAAAGTAGAACCTACCACCTTCAAAAATTGGGGAGACCTAAGCAAAGAGGTGGTAGATAAGAAAGATGTATCAAGCCTGTTATATCAAGATGAAAGACCCATACCTAATCTTCCCATGGAAGATGATAACAAAGGACTACAATTAATGCTTAACTAGGGCTACAACAAAAATGAGAAGCTCGAGAAAAATGACAATGACCTATTAGAACCTATCATTCCTGAGAAGTGCCTAAAGAATCTTGGCATTGGATGTACCCATATGAAGATAACCATTCTTGGCCAGGGTACCCCTGTTAAAAAATTCATAGCTCCTCCTCAATTATTGCTATCCATTTGTCTACCCCTAGATAACTATAGGTTTGATATAACCAACATGTATGACGAGGATCCCATCTCTGATTTACCCATGTTATTTGAAGACTCCTCCCTTTTTATGATCACCACCATGTCTTTCGAGTCAAGTGACCAAACCACTGAACTAAAACTTGTTTACCCCCAATTGATAGATTGTGACCAACAAGGACCATCAATCTTAGAAACATTAAAAAATTATGAGGCTCTCTTAGAATTCATGGGACTAAGGGATACTCTACCGTATGGAGAAAAAAAAATAGGGTTTGATATTGAGCTAGAAACACATGTGTACTATGGGGAAACGATTGAATCTCTTAGTCACAAAATAGAAAATATAAGAGTAACATCTAGGTCTCTAAGTGAAAACCGCACGATAAGTGGGCTGATGTCACAACTTGCATCATTTAATTAATTCATTTATCGAACCGGTGTGTCTCGTAGAAATATGGATAAGGATAGTTGTCACAGATTCTTTTTGGGGGGTTTGCACTGTAAACAATGACTTTAAGTATCATTTTGCCTACTTCAGGAGCTTTCAAGAGCTCTTGGGGGCTCTTCAGGAGCTTTTAGGAGCTAAACTATAGTGATTGATTCCTAAGATTAAATCTACTTTAACTTCTAATTTAAAATTCTACTGACTTAATTTTGACTTTATTGACTTCAATTTAGACCAATTCATGGGGACAATTAATGATTACTTTAATCCTTAATCTAAAATGCAGAATTCCAAATTAATTCTATTTTTCTTTAAAAGAAATCCATAATTTAATTGTTGGAAAGTAAATGCTAATTTAAAAGCATAAATGAATTGCAGGAAAATGACATAAGCTATCACTTCCAAAATATCTACTAATTTAGTTAAACATAAAGTAAAATAAGCAAATATGTTAATATATTGTCTACTGCCAGTTATGTCAATTAACAATAAAAACAAGTCTTTATAAACATAAAAAACTTTAAATGAAAGTATTTTTAATCTCCCATCACAATAATCGCGTGGCACTTTCTAACCCAAAAATAGTAAAAATAAAGGACGTATCCAATGGTGAAAACCTCTCTGAGGCGCCAAAGGATGAGGGCTTCAATCTTCCCCTTAATGCCATCCATCAAGAAAAATTAATAGGTACTAGCAAAAATGCAACTCAATCAATCTAGGAACTAAAGACACCACACTTCAATGCTTCTAGTCACTTTTGACTGAGGAACAAGAAAATATAGCTACATTTATGAAGGAAAGAAAAGTAAAATTTGCATGGACCTATGTTGATATGCTAGGCCTTGATCTAGAGGTCATTGTCCATCATCTAGTTGTCTATCCAGAGGTGAAACTAGTAAGACATAAATTGAGATAGATGCATCCACATATTGCATTATTGGTCAAACTTGAGCTGCAAAAACTCCTTGACACTAGCTTCATATGACCCATTTATTATATTCAATGGGTGTCTAACCTTGTACCTATTTCCAAGCCCACTGGGGTCATGCAAATCTACATCGAATTTAGGGACCTGAACAAAGCATTCCCTAAGGACGATTTCCCTCTTCCTAACATCGACATGATTGTAGATATGATGACAAGGCATGAAATGTTATCATTAATGGATGGGTTTTCAGGATACAACCAAATTATGATCGCAGAGTATGATCAACATAAGATAGCCTTCACCTATCCATGGGGCACTTATTGTTGGAATATGATTCCATTCAGGTTAAAGAATGCTGGAGATACATACCAAAGAGCTACGACTCTTATTTTTAATTATATGATCCACAAATCTATAGAAGACTATGTGGAAAACATACTAGCCAAATCAAGAAAACATCAAGACCATATATCAATGTTGGGCCTAACCTTTGACATAATGGAAGAATATAAGATATGCCTCAACCCCAAGAAATATTTCTTTAACACCACATCAGAAAAGCTCTTAGGATATATTGTATCAATGAGGGGAATCAAGATAGATCTTGCAAAATTCAAATCAATCCTTGACATGGAAGCACCACAAACTTTGAAATAGTTGAGGAGTGTGCAGGGAAGGCTTCAATCAATTAGAAGATTTATAACATAGTTAGCATATAAAACTATCCCATATTCTCATTTGCTCCACAAGGGGGTAGCATACAAGTGGGATGCAAAATGTGATTAGGCATTCAATAAAATCAAAGAATACTTGTTGACACTGCTAGTCCTCATGCCACCAATCCAAAAAAAACCATTGATTCTCTACATATTAGCTATGATGGCAGCCCTTGGAGCTCTCCCAACCCAGAATGATGAAACAAGGAAAGAGAGAGCCATTTACTATATCAGTAGAACCTTGGAGGGACACAAGCTAAACTGCACATTCATTGAGAAAGATTGTATTGTAGTAGTGTTTTCCTCACAAAAATTTAGGCACTACATGTTGGCTCATCAGATAAAACTCATCACCAAGATAGACCCCCTAAAGTATCTACTTTCCAAAGCAACACTCAGAGGGTGGATGGTCAAGTGGGTCATGATCTTGACAAAATACGACATTGAATATGTGGAATGAAAATCCATCAAGGGATAGAAAATTGCAAATGAACTAGCCAAAGCGCCTATATATTCAGAAAACCCATTGGTATATGAATTTCCAGATGAATCAATATTCAACCTAAATGTTGCAGACCATTGGAAGGTATATTTCGATGGGTCATACATATAACATGGATTAGGAGGAGTCCTCTTCATCACACCACAAAGGAATTGTATCCTAAAATCATATAGGTTGTATTTCTTGTGCACCAACAATATTGTCGAGTATGAGGCCCTTGTCATAGGACTCTGAATTATAGTACAATGGAAAATCATGGCACTCAAATTTTATGGGGACTCATAACTAATTATCAACTAGGTCAATGATGAATATCAAATGAAGGATGAAAAACTTACCCCATACAAGAAACTGGTGGAGGATCTCAAGGAGCTCTTCATCAACATAATATTGAGGAAATATCGAGGGTAAACAATAGAGTAGCTGACGCTATGGCTACAATTGGATCATTGCTAGATATCTCAAGGAACGTCGATAAACATGAATTCCTTGTAGAGTAGATTCTCGTACTAGCTTTTGAAGTACTAGAATATGAGTTCGTATGTGAAATCATTGGTCTCAGTGATCCTTGGTACCATGATATATTCACCTACTTGAAAATAGGAGTCCTCCCCGCTGACATCACCCCAAATCTCAAAAGAACCTTTATTAAGAAGCCATCCCATTTCATTATCCTAGGTGACACCCTTTATTGTAGGAGTATCGAAGGAACCCTATTGCAATGCCTTAACCACGAGGAAGCTTTGACTACTTTAACAAAGGTGAATGATGGAATTTGTGGTTCACATTCTAGTGGTATGACCTTGGCCAAGAAGCTGTTGAGGATTGGGTACTACTGGCCTATGATGGAGAAGGAAGCTCATGACTATGTCTGAAAATGTTTGCAATTCCAACATCATGGGGGACCTCATTCATGCACTAGGTTAGGAGCTCCAATTGATTATAAAACCTTGAAAATTTTCACAATGGGGGCTTGATCTCATTGGAAAAATCACACCCACCTCATCTAATGGAAATAAGTTCATTATCATCCCCACAAAATACTTCACAAAGTGGGTAGAAGCCATCCCCATGACATATATCATAGGGAAGCAAATCTCAAAGTTCATCCTGAACTACCTCATTTGTCGTTATGGTATTCCCCAAGCCCTTATCTCAGATAATAGGACAACTTTCAAAAACCAAGATGTCTATGAGCTATGTAAAAATTTCAATATCCAACACCACTTCTCCACTCCATACTACCCCCAAGGTAATGACCAAGATGAGGCTTCTAATAAAACCATCCTAAAAATACTCAAGAAAAGAATCAATGAAGTTGGTCGCGACTGGAACCTATAGCTAAATCCTTCCTTATGGGCCTATTGAACAAGTATCCACATGCCTATAGGTGAAACACACTTCTCCCTATTCTATAGATTAGAAGCCATCTAGCCCATTGGAATCAAGCTCCCATCCTTGAGAATATCATTCCAGAATCTCATTACTGATGAAGAATATCAGGTGTCAAAGTTGAACAAGTTAGAACTACTGGATGAGGAGTGCATGGATGCTTTGAATTACCTATAGGTCTATCAAAACCATCTCAAAAGGAGCTATAATAAGAAGATTAAGATTGGGTCATTTCAAGTTAGTGAGCTCGTGTTGAGAGAAAATCAGAAGAACGTGCCTAATCCAAACAAGGACAAATTTGAACCCATCTGGTTGGAACCCTTTGTCATAACTACAAGTTACAACTCAGTAGCATATTAGCTTTCCACACCAGAAGGGGAGCCTCTTTAGGAGCCCATAAATATCTCCCATCTCAAAAAGTTTTATGCCTAAGCTTGTCGCGTATAAATCCAAAAATTCAAAAAAATATAAAAAATATAAAAAATCCAAAAAAAATTAGAAATAGGATTGAAAATAGTAAAGAAAAAAAATCCTTTAGTGAAAACCACTTTGGTAGTGCTTTGGGAAAGTACCTTGGTGAAAACTTGAAAAACATGCACCTTGGTTAAATAAGTACTCTCCATCCACCATGGATTCTTTGACTTGTTCTGTATCACCTACCATCACACTCACCCATCACATTCCATTGATCCTTCCATCATCTATCTGCATCCACATCATAGCTTGATCCTATATTGGTATCATGTTCCATCCTAGAACTACTTGGCACATTCCTAAGGTCAGTTTGTCTTGCCTATATTAGAGTAGTTTATCGTATCATGCTGGGGGCATGTTCTTATACATGCATCAGATCATATTTGTGTATATTTCTAAAAAAATTCATAAAAAAAAAATCTAAAAACATTCATAAAAACTAGAAAACCAAAAAACATCCAAAAAATGTCAAAAAAATCCAAAAATAGGTCAAAAATAGAGTCATCATGTTGAACTACGAGGCTTTTATGTGTATAATGTAGGAAAGGTTGATCTTCAATTAGCCCCTAAGGCCCCTAGGTTAGGTCCTTTAGGTGTCCATCATAATAAACTAACAATACAAATGTTCATATTCTTCATCAATAAATGAGTCTATGTTAGTCGAACTACGTGGTGTCTGCATGTATAACGTAGGCAAGGCTAATCTTTGATTAGCGCCCGAGGCCCCTAGGATAGGTCATTAGGTTAGGTTCTTGGTCAAAATATCAGAAAACACCAAAACATTAGTAAATTTGAAAATCAAAACATTTGTAAAACATCTCAAAAATCCCAAAATAGCCTCAAAACATTTAAAAATTATCAAAAACATTCAAAAAAATCAAAATCATCCATCCCACTTTGCCTTCACCCGCAATAAAAATCTACTCACAATAAATCAGTTGTCGTTTCCACCCTTTGGAAAAACAGGCAAAAACAAGTCTAGAAAATTTAAAAGTGAACTCAAATGTCAAGGTCTCAAGTCTAGGTCAATAGGTAAACAAGACAGTAAACTCTTGGTATCAATAGCCTATCATCTTGTTAATCCAAAAATCGTTTGATAACATCATGTCCTAGGATGCATCCTTCCTACAATGGACATCAACATCAGACATCACCATAGTTTAGTCTTGGCTAGAGGTATGAAGAACATTAGCTTATTTGTTTACTTGATCTTTTCTTTTGATTTATCTTATTGTGCTCATTCCAGTGACCTATCGATGATGTATAATCAAAATGATTTAGAGAGAAAGGAATGGGGCATTGATCATTATCTTTTGTTTTTTATGCTTATTGGATATTCTTGTAATATAACCTAGGTCATGCTAATCTTGTTTGGTGTGTAGGGAGGATGTTTTGGATATCTTATTGACTATTACATTTGGAGGTTTTCCCTCTTTATGTTTTGGTTTGAGATGTGTGAAATATCTAAAATACACTCTAACAATGTTTCACATGCTAGGTGTGAAAAAGGATACTCCCATTTGATTGTCGATTCAATGTCGATCTCACTAGGTACAACGCCATCCTGGTTTTCTATACCTTGATGCATCGTACCTATGTGTGTTATCAAACATAAGGAAAGTAATACTCTTTACATCCCCAATCCCTCATAAGCAATGCATCATCATCACTCATCATCATATCTAATAAAGTCTCAATGACTCATGGACTTGTTGGAATTCTACATCATCTCAAACTCAAGGGTTGATCGACCCTCTTTCTTCTATCTCCTCCACATACTAACATGGTATCTTGACATTCAAAATAAAAATCTATTTGCATCCATTCCGCATCCACAAACTGCCAACATACTGTATGTCACACATATCATCATAATAGAACACATCATCTATCATTGCATCATCATTCAAGCATAATATAGATTGGTTAAGCATCTCATAAACAACAAATTTGCATTATAGTTCATCACATAACCATATAAGCATTAGAAAAATCATCACATCATGCCTACATACATCTTGCATCATCATATCGTACATAGAAAATATATTGAAAAACATATCATTACATTGCATCCATTATCCATGACATAACATTGCATAATATAAATTGCATCCATCACATAAACATTAAATATATCCATCCATATCATATGCATCCATAACATATAAATTAAAATAAAATGACATCATATCATTGAAGCCATCTCATGTATATATATCAAAAAAGTTGAATGTCATGATACAATCAGAATTAGATATATAATGTCATCATCAGAATATACAAGAGGCTAATCAAAACTCAACCAATTAATGTATACACATCATAAATCATGCTACACATGAAAAAAGTGTCTGAGGCACTAGTGGTTCCCTGAGCTCCCCTCACTCTGGCGGTTGCTATGGTGGCTGCCTTGGCTCTAATGGTCTACTTGAAGCCCTTGGCTAAGACCTACTTGGAGCAACCTAGCTAATATGGGAGAAATTTGGCTCCTGGTGCTCTTATGGGTAGGCTCTGTAGTAAAAAAAATTGTTGTATGATGCCTCCTGCATCACTTTCCTATACATCTTGTTTACGATTGTAGCCTATCCCTATGTCTACTGTACTGCTGCCTCCAACTACTATCTCTGACTCGTCTCCTAAGCTAGGATAAGATCTACATCCTATCTCTGCTGGTGCTCCTGCACTGCCTCTTTTCTCGCCTGATCTCTCTCCTAGATCAGGGTTTGTATCTAGGCTCATGCTTGTTGTAACTACCCTATTAGTGCCTGTACCTACTCCTGTAATATTGCTATCTATCCACCCCTAGCAATGGGACTTGGTGGAGGCTGCTATGGTGTCCTCTGTCTAATTGGTGGTACTAGAGGTGGTACTTGTCTATCGTGCCTATCCTATATGCCATCCCCGCCACCTACATCTTGTCTATCATGGGGCTGCTAAGGTGGCTATTGTGGTACCTATCCTATTCGAGGTCCTCTGACCTACACTCTGCCTATCCTTGGCACAATTGGTAAAGTCAATCTAATTGGGGCATGAACCTATTAGTATGCATCAAAATCTTGTGTAGTTCCCACATCTGCGAGAACATCAAAGTACACCCATGGCTACATCACTAATTGCCTAAAATTTTCAACAATGACCTAGGGCTAGATCCACAGCCCCTAGGCTATCTCCTGAGATCTACATGCAAAAATGGGTTTGTATGCCAAGTTAGGTGCATCCTGCACCTCCACGAACTACTGAGCAACCCTTCCTGAAAGATATTGCTCTATCATGTGGTGCTCATGGCCCTGCATATACCTCATCTAATGACAGTAAAATAATTGATCATCATTGTCATGCCACCTATGGTAATGGAGCTAGGGTCTCCATCAAAATACCGTCATCTCGTCAATCACCCGCCTCTAGTGTAGGATGCCTATGATACTTGTGTAGTGGAGGGTAGTCATACACCCATATTTTTAGATCTCTAGATCATTGTGATTTTTCTGCACATCTGTGATAGTGGGCCTCAAGACAGTTATGTGATCATATGCCTAGACAAGGAGAAGTGTCACTCTCACTCCAATACTACGTGCCTCACAGTATACAACCTAGTGCATATCATGATATAATGATGCTAGGACAACTATCCCCTAGGCATAGACAATCATCTCCTCCATCATCCTCAACTAAATGACCCCCATCCAATGCTGCAGCCTATGGAACTCTCAAACCCACTCCATCTGATGTATGGGAAGCACGTGAGCCATCATTCCATTAGCACCTTAGAGAAAAATCATAAGAATTCTAGAAGGTTAGGTGTGCAAATGATTTGAAAATGACCCCTTCAACCCTATTTATGTAAGATTTTTAGGGTATTTTGAGGGTTTTTGAGCTCGTTAATCCATTTTTTGCTGAACGAGGCCTGTTTTGACCCATTTTCGTTGTTGTGGGTTTGCTTTCACATCCCGTGGGCTATTTTTTGCACCTGAATCCTTGTTGAACCTTTTTCGCAAGCTTGACTTAAATTTTGCAATTTTCACCTAATCTCTCGAAGGGGCAATGTAGCAGTGCAATTTCTTCCATTAGGGAAATAGTGGGGCATCTAGAAAAATCAAGAAATTTTTGAATATTGATCTCGGCAGTGTTATTCTTTGAACCAACACAACATGTACCTTGCTTCAAAGAGGGGAAAAATGTAGACACTTAAATAAAATTGATTGATATTATGCATCTAATTCTGATTAATTAACACCATTTCTTCCTAAATCATCCCGAACTAACCAATTAATTAAATAATCAACACTATTTAGTTAAAAACATCAAATTCAACTATTAATCAAATAATTAATTTTATTAGATTAATTTGTCTTTCTTCTAACTAATATTCATCATATTTAATTAAATCAAGTCATTTAATTAAATCCCCCCAAATCCTCTCTTTTGATTAAATAAATCAAATCAAATGTCACAATCCCCTAACCCATTCCAATTAATTAATTCTAAATTAATTAATCCCAAATCACTTTTTAATCATCATTAATAAATCCTCCAGCCTTTAACTCCTCATGAGTTAAATCAACTCATGGTCAACTAACTAGGTTGCACATGAAATTAATTTCTTTTAATTAACTAATTCCTCTATTTATCTTCACAAAGGCATATTCCAAGGAATATTCCCCCCAACCACCTCCTCATTCAATTTCCCTCCAAAGGTTTCAAAAACCTATCACATCCATAATAACTTCTCTTACATTTTCAATAACTCCTCTTACATCCTCTCTAATAACTCCTCTTACATCCTCTCACATCTCCAACCAAATTCAATAAATTCTTCTTAGAACCTTTCAAATCTTCAACCATTCTCATTTATTCCTCTTACATCCCCTTTTCCTAAACAAATTTCCCAAAATGTGCTCCACTCTCACCCAATAGAATTGTGACAAGTGTCACATTCTCATTGGCTCCCATTTTATCCCACATTCACCAATTTCTCTCATTTCTCAGCCCTTGAGTTCTATAAATAGAAGCATTCTCTTCACAATATGGATCCACAACTTGAAACAATATTATTATAGCCATTTTCACTGTTAGCAATCACCATTTTCATCACTTTTGAGCTTATTTTCATCATTTAGCATCAATTTCATACTTAGAATCATATACAATATTAGATCTTATCATTGGTATTGGGAAAGGGTTTCTTTCCACATCAAAGGAGCACCAATCCCCCTATGGGATGAAGGTTTGATTGATTTAGATGAGTTTGCATGCTTTTGTGTTGTTTATTTCATGTTTTCATCATATTTTCTTGTCTTTCTTGATTGAATCTCATAGGGAGTGTTTTGTTTGGTTTTCTAACATAATTAACACTTGTTTGTTGTCTCTTGTTAGTTAATTTCAAATTAGACACTCACAGGTGTTACTTTCAATGAAATTGTGTCAACTTTATAAAGGAATTAGCCAACACAAATATAATATTTCAACTTGGATCGCCTAAAGTGATGTTTATGTTTTGAATTTTAAAATTATATAAACTAATTAAATGTAGAACTATTAATTTAGGTTATGTGTATAATTTTTAAATTCAAAAAATAGTTGGATATATATATATATATTTTATAAATTTAAGAGAAGAATTTTGAATGCTAGTTTTTTTTTGAAAAAAATGAGGACGATGAGAGTCACAAAAAATGAGTAAACAAATTTTTTATCCACATAAATAACTTGAAAATCTAGTGCATGATTTTTTAATTTTTTTTTGACGAATATTTATTTTAATTTTAAAAAAAGTCAAACTTAATCAAAATGCCAGTTTTCATAGGAGGTCAACTTTTGTTTGAATTTTTTTATTATTTAAAAATAATATACGCTCTTGTAGAAGATTCTTTTCTAGTGCACACTATATTTTTTAAATTTTAAAAATATATTTTAATATTTTAAAAATATTTCTAATCAACCTCATTTTTATTTAAATAACCTAATTGCAATAATTAAAAAATTAAAATAATAAAACTAATCAAAATATCATTTTTTAGGATGCTAGACTTTGAGCTCTACAATTTAGGATATTTTCATATTTTCATGAAAGTACCTTTCATTGGAAAAGTCTGGAGTTGAAGTTGAAATTTTATTCAATTTTCCCCAAAAGATGGGTTAAGTTACCACATAGGCTGCTACATAAGCAATTTTAGGTGAAAACATTTCAATTGAAACACTTTCTCAAAAAAAATGTTTTGGTCAAAACTATGCATGTAAATTCAACCTTGTCCAAGTTATAAAATTATAATATAACTATTTAATAGTTTTGGGTATAAGGGTTTTGCTCTTTGTACCACATGAGTGCAGAGTAGTTTTGGGGAAAAAAATTCTCCTAAAAACTGTTTAGGGAAAAAATGTTTCACTCGAAACTATTTTGTTGGCCAAAGTTTTGGCACACTTCTAAAATTTTATCCCTTGTTATAAATCAATGGACAATATTTCATAAGTGCAAAGATGCTCCTTAACAATATAATGATTAAATTGATTCAGACCTTGTTTATTTTATGTATGTAATAAAAAATTAGTTGAGCATAGATGACATGATGTTATATTTTGGTGACACACTTAGTATATATGTATAACTAAAATGATTTTAAAAGAGGAATATAGCTTGAATTTTTGGATATTTAGTGGTTATTCTAATAGCCAAGTAGATGGGCCATTGCATATGGTATAAGAGCTAGGTTAATAAGTTAAATTTTTATATGTTTATTACGACAAGCTATTTAAATAATCAACAAGCATTTAATAGATTCTTTATATGAATAATAATTTAAAAATTACCTTGGACTTATGCATTAACTATTGTTCCTTGCTAGGGTAATCATGGCTAAAACTAGGTCAAAGGCTAGTAGGGTTGTAATTGAAATTCATAGAAATGAAGATGTATCCAATACATATGCATTTAACATGGAAAATAACAAAAATGCTCAATTAACAAAATGAAAAATAGTAGCTATGTAGATAACATAGATGGAAAAATGGTTTCCATAGATAAATTTTTTAATGATTTTGTTACACAACATGAGAATAATCAAGAAGAAGTACCATATCATGAGCACAGGGATGAAGTGCCTAATTTGGAACATAAAAGTCTAAGCAAAGAATTGAGGATTTAACTAAGGATTTAAAAAAGTGTCACATCCTAAACTTGAGGGCAATTAGTTAGGAGATGGAGCCAAATCTCAGCTTATTGAGATGGAAAAATATTTTGAGCTTCAAAATAATTTTGATACATTTAAGGCATTATGGCCAAAAAGGGGCTTACAACTTAGTGGTAGAGAACACCACAAAATGGAAGGTCCTAGGTTCAAGTCCTAGTTGGTCCACGAGTAGTAGCTCAATAATGGATAAAAAATATATAAATGAGGTGTTCCATTTTGAAAGGAGAACATAGAAGCAGATTTTGGGGAAAGTGGGATTATATATTCTTGCTTTATTTTTCCTCATTTCTTTTTGATTTTGTTGTACCCAAAATAATTTTTTGCTTTCATAAGGAATTTTGATAAAAATGGTCTAAATCTTATAAAATTGTCATCAAAAGTTCGTTTTAGGTCAAACAAAGCATGGGCTTTTTATGAGTTAATTTCAAGAAGGATACTTGTAGATTTTGAAAATTTTGAAAATTAGGGTTTCCAACCCCTATTTTTAGGAAAACCCTAAAAAATAGGACCTTTCCAAAAATAACTCACAATGATTTTGATAGGTCAATTTCACTTCACAATCACTTTGGTCAAGTTAAAATCACAAAAAAGTTTGTTTTACTCTGGTGGGTTTAGTTTAATCTTTTAGGAGAAAAGATAGGACCTTTGAGGTCATTAATGGTAGATGGTCAGTACCAAGTATCAAGATCAAAGCTCCAGACGCTGTACAAATGATTCTATGGAAAAAGATGCTTGAAAAGATGCCTCAAAATAGAGGGGAATTTCAAAAGTTGAAATTTTCTCAAAATATTTTAAATCTGGAAGATGCACGCCTTGCTACAAGAGAGATGCTACGCAGTCCATGCCTTGGTCAACTTTTTCAGATATAGTGCATGTAAAATGGTGAAATCAATCACAATGGTGAACGTGATCACCCTGTCAACAACACAATTGCGTTGTCAACAATGGTGATCAACCCAGTTAAGCAAGATGATGAATGCAAAGCATGAGAGGTGAAAATCTTCAAGAAATTTGATGAAGTTGAAGCCCAAAGCACCCTTGTTGGCCAGGGGTTCCCATGAATTCAAGAGGCTAACTGTAGTTGTTAAGATTGCAATACTGATCATCCTCTCCAGAATTATGCTAGCTTTCCAATGAATCATCAAAAAAGTTCACTAGATTCATCAAACACTGACAAACGAAGATAGAGGCAAAAGATGTTGAAAGCGAGTCATCAAAGATAGTAGTCAAACAAGAGAAAAAACACTCTTGTAGCCCAGGGATGCCTAGAAAATAAAACTATTAGATGCTAGCCTTTGCATTGGAAATCACTAGATAATCTCCCTAGATTCAACCTAGCTTCGTGATGGATCTAGTAGCTAACTCGGAGAACATATCAAATGACAACAGTTATTGATCAAACAAGCACATGAAATGAAGGATAAATTGGAGCTCATCAAGACAAAAGTGCCCATGCTGGCCAAGGGCACCTATCATTTTGGACAACCAAATGTGATTTTTAGAAGCTGTCTTCTCCAAGACATCTTCTTAGCATCCTTCTAGCTTCATGATGCATCCTGTTGCCAATCCATGGGACCTATCAAATACTCATTAATGAAGATAAAATGTAAAAAAATGGAGATGAAAGAAAATTGAAAGATGTGAAGAATTGGCTAAGTATAGAGGAAAATGCACCTTCTTGGAAAAGGAACCCAAATTTTTGAGGTATCAGATGCAACTTTCAGATGTTATAGCTTCCAGAATGACCTTCATTTTGATCAGTCTTCATGAGGAAACCATCAACATGAACATCATAGCAGTCAAAATCCTAGCAATGAGAGATGAATTGGAGCAACGTGTTGAAGGTTGCAAAGTGAAAATTATAGTTCAAAAGGTTCAAAGCACCCCTACAGGCCAGGGGTGCCCAAACTTTTGAACCCTCTTAATCAAATTTCAAAACATGCAATTCTAGTCATCCTTTCCAGAATTGAACTACTTTTCCATTCAATACCTCAACACATTCACGGGAGTCATCAATCAATGGTGATTTTAGATCGAAGCAGAGAGGGTCAAATTGAAGAAATTGACTAAGTCTGGTGAGAAAAAAGCATCCTTCTAGAAAAAGGCACCTAAGAATTCAAGCCACCAGATTCAGTTTTCAAGGTCCACAACCTCCAATAACATCTCTTTAGAGTTGATCCAAATCCATAATGAATCTATTAGCAAGGCTTCATGATCAATCAGGCAACTAGAATTCATGATCAAACAGAGGCTATCTATCAAGCAAAAGTTGAAAATATTCAACATTGGGAAGGTGGCATCCAAAGTCAACTCCCAGTTAGGATTTTTGAAGACTTTCTCAAGCCTAGGCATTCCAAAATTGGTGGATTTTCTTTCAGTTAACTTCCAATCATGCAAATTGACTCCTTAATCATGAATTAGATTCCCTAACCGATGCTTCAACCTCAAATTGATATATATTAAGCATCTAGGCGTCATAATTCGTTATTCTTTGTAGGTTGAAGAGATCAAACACAAATATTTTCTCTCCAACACCATTTGAAGGATCTAATGGAATCCATTCTTAGCATTCTTCATATTTCTAGGTTTAGGTTGCATAGAGGGACGTTTTTCACAAGATTTCATCTCCAGGTGTCATTTTCCAAGGCAACAGTATATAACTTCTAGCTTCTCCCCACACATTTCTTCTATTCTTATCTTATATTTTCTTGCATGTGCAAGTAAATGGAATTTTCATAGATCTTTCCTTCTAGCTATGTTCCACATGAGATTGGCCACAAAACCCACGTGCTAGAATTTTCCAAAAAAGTTGCCCCACTGCTTTCAATTTTTAGGGTTTCTACAAAAAGTCACTTTTTTTAGAAACTAACGAACTAGGTTTGATTAGCTCACAGGTGCCTACAATACCCATATGCCATAATTTTCCACGAAGAAAATAGCTTCTAAAGCTTCTACCCTGAGGGGTTGTTGCATGTCAAAGGAACAATCATCTTTTTGAAAAACTGACATTGTGGGTTCATTCAAAAAGATTGTGGGTTCGTTCAAAAAGATATTCTCAACAAAACCCATGTATAATAAATTTTGGTGAAAGTTTCCCCTTGAGGAAGCTATTTTTAGCTTGCATGAAAAGTTGTTCAAGTGTAGACATGTGCCTAGTCAATTTGTTAGATTTTCAAAATGAAATTCTCTCAGGTTAAATTCAAGACAAAAATGGTCTTGCTTCATGACATCCTAAAGACGACTGTCACTAATTTGCATCGATTCAACCCAAAAGTTGATTTGGACAAGCTATATGGTGTAGACCAAATCACAATACAAAATATCAAACAATCCAGATTGCTTGAGGCAACATCATTCCCCATCTCAACATAGAGCGTTGAATTTGTAAACACTTGTGCAAAGCATTACAACCCTACTGCACGAGAGATTAGATCAGTAGATGGATGAGTAATATGTAGTCTCAATCCTATGGATATCGAGAGATGCTTCACCATTCCACCTTGTGCAAACAACCTGGTCATATTAATGAAGGAATGTGAAAGTGCAAACAAGACGTCAAAGGAAAAATGTTAGAAAAGAATAGTAGAAAGGTGGCTTAAAGAGAAAAGAAAAAACTTGCCTAAGACCATAAGATGTGGAGAATTCAAAGATGAGTACACGATCATGATCACACTACTCAACCGTGTCACACTACTCAATTGGTCAAGCAGAAGAAAACAAGTTCCATCCATGGATGTATTACATCATAACTCAACCTATCAACAACAAAGAATACTATGACTGGCTTGCCTTGATCAATGAAATTCTCCACAACCAAACGACTAATATCTTCAAGGATCATGAATTCCACATGTGTTTGTACCTCATATATTTGATATCCTTTTAGGGCTAGTTTAGAGGGTTGAATATTGTAGGAACATTGGGTGTGCAGAAGGTTCACAAAAAATTCTCACAACTTGAATTCACACAATCAGAAAGACACTTCAAGTAGGTGAATGACCAATTCCTGATGCACATAGTAAGAGACCTTGATCACGAGTCAAATGTACACATCTCACCACAAGACAAATTGGCTATGGTAGATTGGGTGGATTGGTTCATCTAGAACCCCACTTTAACCTACATCTGCATATATGGATACTCAGGTCATCCAACCATGTTAACCTGTATCCATTGGATAAGGTGGTATTTCTTAGAATTTCTATAGTAGTTGCATGAATTCTACACCATTCTGTGCAAAAAATGTAACATGACTGCCAACTTTCCTTTTTAGATGGGTATTTATAGGTGTAGATCAATGACTAACACCAAGACTATGAGTAATGAGATGACAAAATTTAATCTTAAGTTCTCATCGAAAGAAGCTCATACAATCCTTAGGGTCACTATTTTGCACAACTTGACCATCATTCTTCACCCAAACCTTCCATGGAGGATTATTGGTTTAGCTATGAAGACGGATTTAAAGTGTAAAGACACAACTACAAAAGGTTCACACTTCCATAGATTGTTGAGTTCTTGTTAGAGGATGTGAAAGGATTATTTGATGATGATGGGGACGCCATACTTCCCACATTTTTAGGGAAAAAATTGACTCATAGCCACTTTGGTCCATAGATTCGTATGCCAAGAAAAGCATATCCATTGAAGAAAGGACAAGCAAAGTTGTAAGGAACAACTAGCTTTTCTTAGACAACAAAAGGATGCAAAAGGTAGTCATTCCAAACACAGAGCCGCCACTGGTTACTACTACACTACCTTCCACTTCAAAGTGGAGAACCATATAGAAGACAAGCAATAACCCTCATAAAGGAAGTAGGATGTCAAGAAATACAAAGAACAAGATGCCAATTGTTGTGTAAATCATCAAGAGCAACATATGGATGCAGTTGGAGACACACTTGAAATAGTGCTAGAAATGGAAACAAATACAACTGAGACAATGCTAGAAATGGAAGTAGATCCTCCTATTCTGTCACTAGCACAAAAGTATCTAATTTAGATCTACTTGGAGCCAAATTTTCCACCGCGCGCCATCTCAACATAATATTACTTGTCAGGAGTTCATGGGACTAGCACCAATCCTTCTAGCGAGATTAGTCAAGATTCTTCTTGGCTTGAGAATATCTTGGGTAGGAAGAGGAGAAAGTCTTCCTACTAATTGGAATTTGAAGAATTTGATCACGTCTACCAAGACATGGAGAGAAGAAGCTCAAAAAATAGGTCCATGTGGAAAAGAACACCAACAACAAGATTTTCATTGAGACCACCACACCACCTAAGGATAAAAATGTTGATGTAGAGGTTGACAACTTCACTTTGGTGAAAGTCAACCTTGGTAGAAGCACATGCTAGGTTGAGGTAGATATCTTTGAGGTTGTATTAGTGAGAATAAAGGAAAGAGTGGTGAAGGATGGTAAAGAAAAAGTATCCCTCAAGGCCAAAAACTGGCAGCTACGACAATATATCTCCAACTTGATGCACGGTACTTCCAACGTCACCACATTTCTTCGACAAATGCTAGAGTTTCCTTTAAAGAAAAATTAGCTAAGTCAGCTAATTCTATATGGGAAACACTTGAGAGATCAAGTGGAAGAGTTCATCATCAGGGGCCAATTTATAATTGTAGAGTTGTACCAATTGAGGTACAATTCCCATGACCTTTGCGTGGAGATCCAAGAATCAGAACAAAGCATAGCAAAGAGAAGGCCTCCAGATGAGATCACCATCTCAGACTTGAGAATGGAATATGTTACAGTCACTACAGGGTAGAAAAAATAGATGATTTTCACTTTGAAAGAACAAATTTTCTACAAGGTAAAAGCTTATGATACAGTCTTTACAAAATTGATTGAGTGCAAAAAAAATGTGGCAAGTATTGTTATGTTTGTGAGAGCATTGGTGACATCTATCCCTTTCCAATACCAACATCAAGGTGGTGAATACATTGAGCTCGTAGAGGTGCATATGTAGTTTCAAGACCTCATTTGTAGTAGTTTATGCGGTGAGCCTGTTGACTGCAGGTTGAGCTAGAGTGCAGCCATGCCAGTGAAGCTTGATGATGCAACTAAAAAGGGATGCCATTTTCAAGATCAAATTGTAAGTGGCAAGGAGATATTATGAATACATGACATCATATTGAGAAGTATTAGTTGTCTAGACACAAAGACAATTAACAGCTGGTTAGAGGAGTTGATTACTCGAATTGATGAGGTGTAAAGTGCCAGTTAGGACATCCTACCTCTCCAAAAATAAGATTTAAGATATAGCAGTTAACTTGATTCCCTTTCAAAGTTAACTCACTATCCCACCTTTCGTGCATGTCTATTTTTGGAGACACCTTTTGTACATTGGAGTTAGTTTTAGTTTAGAATCAGTTAACTAAAGTAGTCTTTCCAGTTAATTGTTAGGTTACCTTAATTTAGACATAGGAATAAATATTGCAGATTGGCAAGAATTGAGTGTTAACTCAAGGAGATTTTAGGGTTACTTACTCCTTTGAGCATCTGTAAATAAGAGAAACCTTTCTCATTATTGTTTAACTTTTATTACTACACAAAATTATTGTGTCATTGTGCTATCAAGCTTGCAAGTCAATATTTGTTCACTCTTTTTCTAAGAGTTATTTGGTTGATCGTATCTTGTATGATTTTCCTATTTCATACTATTTACTATCCCAAAATTTGTAAATCATTGATCAAGTTTGAGAAAATAAATCAAAAGAGCAATGAGCCTTTGATCCAAAATTTCAAGATTTATCAATACTTGTTTTTATAATCTTTGTTTCAATCTACACCTTGAAAAGAGCTATGAGCCTTTGATGGAATTTAGATATTAAGCTTATCGTTTAATGTTTTTTCTTGTGATCTATATTTCAGCCTACACTTCGAAAAGAGTTGTGAGCCTTCAAGGGAATCTTGATATTTAGTTCATCATTTGATGTTGTTCTCAATAACCTTCATTTTAGCCTACACCTCCAAAGAGCAATGAGCCTTCGAGGGAATCCTAAGATCTAGAGTATTGTTTGATGTTTACTTGCATAAACTTTGTTTCAGGATAAGTCTAAAAGATCAATGAGCCTTCGAATGTGTTTTGAGAGACAGTTTTTCTAAGTTACCAAAACCATTCCTAGTTACTCCTAAATCCTCTCGCTTTGAATTTACATGAGAAGATAGGAGAAAACATATAAAATAGGCCTATTTGTAGTTGAGATCTACGAAACTAGAGAAAACCTTAGCTACAACACATAGAGTTTAATAAACCTTGTGGTCTCAGTTAAGTAACAAATATAGGAACTTAGTTTACATTTATTTTTACACATCAAAAACAAAAGAGGGAGCTTCCCCTCCTAATTTGAAGAGCAGTTTATCTATGCAGAGTTGTTTGTTTCCAATACACACTCTAGAGGTGTGAATTGAAATGCCAACAAATTTTTCCTACAAGGCATGGGGAGTGTGAGCATAATTTTTGGTGCTTTTTTTTTCAATTTTTGTGGCATTGTTTTCCTCTTTTTCTATGATGATTTCTCTAACAAGGGCATCGGGATTTTAAGTGCAATTTTATGCCATTCTTTTTCTCATTTCTTATGGTGATTTCTTTGACAAGGGAATGGGATGTTTGGCATGGATGTTTTCTTGCATTTTCTCCTTTATTTTTAAACTATTGATGCTACTAGGCATGGGGATCATGTGGAAGTTTGGAAGTAATTAGGAGTGAAAAATTTAAGTGATTTCCCTCCATTTTCCTATACAATCAATCCCTCTCTTTCTATATATATATATATATATTATTTTGGAGCTACATTTTTAGCTGGCTAGATAGGTACTCAAATAGAATGGTCATAAAAATATGTCACACCTTACAAAATACTTGCATTTTATATTTTAAACCTATTTACTTTATTTTTATTCCCTAAAAGGATAATTAGGGCATGGTTTATCCCATCTAAATGGCTGCAACATGCTATAGCCCATGCATGCATTTAGGTTTCCATTTTAATACTTTAAGGCACCAATTTTTTGACAAATAATATTTCTCTATAAACGTCATTTGGAGCTATGCTAGATGTATGTTTCTTTCCTATGAATTTACTTATCTAAATAAGATGGTATTAACATTATTATTTATCATAATATAATGAATACAATTCCTAGCATAGAGGCTACAATAATATAGCATTTTGACATATAATTTAAAGTTGTATATACGTGGCATTTTTCAAATAGATGATGCACTATGTACATGCATTGAGGTTGCATCTTTGAGACATGATAATACGTGTATACTTTTAAAGATTATAAACTATATGCATGTATTTGGACTACACTTTTGAAAAATTTCATAATTATCTTTATGCACTCTATGCATACATTTTATACAGTATATAAACGCATGGTTTCTACGTTTACCTATATCTATGCATTTATATATATATATATATGTATATAGAAGTATGTAGAATTACTTATATCTACATTTATATGAATATATTTAATAGTTTAAATCATATCACTTTCAATTGTATGCATATCATGTGTCATTATCATAATAATTGGATGTGATCTTATGATAAAAAACAATGAATATATAAAGAATAGAGATGCATGGTATTTATTTATTGTATTGGTTATTATTTTCCTACATATACGAAAAAGTATATATAGACTCAAATAAAATATATTTCATGCATATCTATAGATATTTAAATTGATTCATACATGGAAAAGAATGTTGTTGTAGTTATCCATATTTTAGCACCATGGATAAATGGTGTATAAGATATGGAAATTTAATAATCCTAATCAAGGGCAAGGTATGTTGAGAGTATGGTAGTTAAATTGTTAAATTATAAAACTAGTATGTTGGTATGAACATTTTATCTCATTTTATGGTCATTTTGACGAGTCAAGAAGAGCTAGTAGTGTCGTGAAAAAATGGCCAGAATTTAAATTTGACTTATAATTAAAATATTTGGCCAAAGTGAAGTCATGGTTATATGCATCATCAATTTATAGTACTTTTAGGATTACATGTTAGTTAGAGTTCATGGGACTAGCACCAATCCTTCTAGCGAGATTAGTCAAGATTCTTCTTGGCTTGAGAATATCTTGGGTAGGAAGAGGAGAAAGTCTTCCTACTAATTGGAATTTGAAGAATTTGATCATGTCTACCAAAACATGGAGAGAAGAAGCTCAAAAAACAGGTCCATGTGGAAAAGAACACCAACAACAAGATTGTCATTGAGACCACCACACCATCTAAGGATAAAAATGTTGATGTAGAGGTTGACAACTTCACTTTGGTGAAAGTCAACCTTGGTAGAAGCACATGCTAGGTTGAGGTAGATATCTTTGAGGTTGTATTAGTGAGAATAAAGGAAAGAGTGGTGAAGGATGGTAAAGAAAAAGTAGCCCTCAAGGCCAAAAACTGGCAGCTGCGACAATATATCTCCAACTTGATGCACGGTACTTCCAACGTCACCACATTTCTTCGACAAATGCTAGAGTTTCCTTTAAAGAAAAATTAGCTAAGTTAGCTAATTCTATATGGGAAACACTTGAGATATCAAGTGGAAGAGTTCATCATCAGGGGCCAATTTATACTTGTAGAGTTGTACCAATTGAGGTACAATTCCCATGACCTTTGCATGGAGATCCAAGAATCAGAACAAAGCATGGCAGAGAGAAGGCCTTGAGATGAGATCACCATCTTAGACTTGAGAATCGAATATGTTACAGTCACTACAGGGGAGAAAAAATAGATGATTTTCACTTTGAAAGAACAAATTTTCTACAAGGCAAAAGCTTATGATACAGTCTTTACAAAATTGATTGAGTGCAAAAAAAATGTGGCAAGTATTGTTATGTTTGTGAGAGCATTGGTGACATCTATCCCTTTCCAATACCAACATCAAGGTGGTGAATACATTGAGCTCATAGAGGTGCATACGTAGTTTCAAGACCTCGTCTGTAGTAGTTTCTACAGTGAGCCTGTTGACTGCAGGTTGAGCTAGAGTGCAGCCATGTCAGTGAAGCTTGATGATGCAACTAAAAAGGGATGCCATTTTCAAGATCAAATTATAAATGGCAAGGAGATATTGTGAATACATGACATCATATTGAGAAGTATTAGTTGTCTAGACACAAAGACAATTAACAACTGGTTAGAGGAGTTGATTACTCGAATTGATGAGGTGTAAAGTGCCAGTTAGGACATCCTACCTCTCCAAAGATAACATTTAAGATATAGTAGTTAACTTGATTCCCTTTCAAAGTTAACTCGCTATCCCACCTTTCGTGCATGTCTATTTTTGGAGACACCTTTTGTACATTGGAGTTAGTTTTAGTTTAGAATCAGTTAACTAAAGTAGTCTTTCTAGTTAATTGTTAGGTTACCTTAATTTAGACATAGGAATAAATATTGCAGATTGGCAAGAATTGAGTGTTAACTCAAGGAGATTTTAGGGTTACTTACTCCTTTGAGCATCTGTAAATAAGAGAAACCTTTCTCATTATTTTTTAACTTTTATTACTACACAAAATTATTGTGTCATTGTGCTATCAAGCTTGCAAGTCAATATTTGTTCACTCTTTTTCTAAGAGTTATTTGGTTGATCGTATCTTGTATGATTTTCCTATTTCATACTATTTACTATCCCAAAATTTGTAAATCGTTGATCAAGTTTGAGAAAATAAATCAAAAGAGCAATGAGCCTTTGATCCAAAATTTCAAGATTTATCAATACTTGTTTTTATAATCTTTGTTTCAATCTACACCTTGAAAAGAGCTATGAGCCTTTGATGGAATTTAGATATTAAGCTTATCGTTTAATGTTTTTTCTTGTGATCTATATTTCAGCCTACACTTCGAAAAGAGTTGTGAGCCTTCAAGGGAATCTTGATATTTAGTTCATCATTTGATGTTGTTCTCAATAACCTTCATTTTAGCCTACACCTCCAAAGAGCAATGAGCCTTCGAGGGAATCCTAAGATCTAGAGTATTGTTTGATGTTTACTTGCATAAACTTTGTTTCAGGATAAGTCTAAAAGATCAATGAGCCTTCGAATGTGTTTTGAGAGACAGTTTTTCTAAGTTACCAAAACCATTCCTAGTTACTCCTAAATCCTCTTGCTTTGAATTTACATGAGAAGATAGGAGAAAACATGTAAAATAGGCCTATTTGTAGTTGAGATCTATGAAACTAGAAAAAACATTAGCTACAACACATAGAGTTTAATAAACCTTGTGGTCTCAGTTGAGTAAAAATATAGGAACTTAGTTTACATTTCTTTTTACATATCAAAAAAAAAAAGAGGGAGCTTCCCCTCCTAATTTGAAGAGCAGTTTATCTATGCATAGTTTTTTGTTTCCAATACACACTCTAGAGGTGTGAATTGAAATGCCAACAATTTTTTCCTACAAGGCATGGGGAGTGTGAGCATAATTTTTGGTGCTTTTTTTTTCAATTTTTGTGGCATTGTTTTTCTCTTTTTCTATGATGATTTCTCTAACAAGGGCATAGGGATTTTAAGTGCAATTTTATGCCATTCTTTTTCTCATTTCTTATGGTGATTTCTTTGACAAGGGAATGGGATGTTTGGCATGGATGTTTTCTTGCATTTTCTCCTTTATTTTTAAACTATTGATGCTACTAGGCATGGGGATCATGTAGAAGTTTGGAAGTAATTAGGAGTGAAAAATTTAAGTGATTTCCCTCCATTTTCCTATACAATCAATCCCTCTCTTTCTATATATATATATATATATTATTTTGGAGCTACATTTTTAGCTAGCTAGATAGGTACTCTTTTTGAGCATTAGAATGGTCATAAAAATATGTCACACCTTACAAAATACTTGCATTTTATATTTTAAACCTATTTACTTTATTTTTATTCCCTAAAAGGATAATTAGGGCATGGTTTATCCCATCTAAATGGCTGCAACATGCTCTAGCCCATGCATGCAATTAGGTTTCCATTTTAATACTTTAAGGCACCAATTTTTTGACAAATAATATTTCTCTATAAACATCATTTGGAGCCATGCTAGATGTATGTTTCTTTCCTATGAATTTACTTATCTAAATAAGATGGTATTAACATTATTATTTATCATAATATAATGAATACAATTCCTAGCATAGAGGCTACAATAATATAGCATTTTGACATATAATTTAAAGTTGTATATACGTGGCATTTTTCAAATAGATGATGCACTATGTACATGCATTGAGGTTGCATCTTTGAGACATGATAATAAGTGTATACTTTTAAAGATTATAAACTATATGCATGTATTTGGACTACACTTTTGAAAAATTTCATAATTATCTTTATGCACTCTATGCATACATTTTATACAGTATATAAACGCACGGTTTCTACGTTTACCTATATCTATGCATTTATATATAGATATGTATATAGAAGTATGTAGAATTATTTATATCTACATTTATATGAATATATTTAACAGTTTAAATCATATCACTTTCAATTGTATGCATATCTTGTGTCATTATCATAATAATTGGATGTGATCTCATATCATTTTCAGTTGTATACATATCATGTGTCATTATCATAATAATTGGATGTGATCTTATGATAAAAAACAATGAATATATAAAGAATAGAGATGCATGGTATTTATTTATTGTATTGGTTATTATTTTCCTACATATACGAAAAAGTATATATAGACTCAAATAAAATAGATTTCATGCATATATATAGATATTTAAATTGATTCATACATGGAAAAGAGTGTTGTTGTAGCTATCCATATTTTAGCACCATGGATAATTGGTGTATAAGATATGGAAATTTAATAATCCTAATCAAGGGCAAGGTATGTTGAGAGTATGGTAGTTAAATTGTTAAATTATAAAACTAGTATGTTGGTCTGAACATTGTATCTCATTTTATGGTCATTTTGACGAGTCGAGAAGAGCTAGTAGTATCGTGAAAAAATGGCCAGAATTTAAATCTGACTTATAATTAAAATATTTGGCCAAAGTGAAGTCATGGTTATATGCATCATCAATTTATAGTACTTTTAGGATTACATGTTAGTTAGAAGTCATTAGTAGCTAGAGGGTATCTAGGGTCTATATGATTGATCACATGTGATAGTGATTGTACATCTATACACGTGATTCTCAAATTTGGTTTTACTATAGATACCATTATTTGTCATCCTCATTGAAGGAATGAACCACTTCCAATAAGAAGTTGAGTGGGGGATCACTAATTTGTGGTTGGAGGTAAAGAAATTGAATGATGCTTTTCCTCCTTACAACTTGACAACTATATTATTTGCACTCAATTGAGATGACTAGACCATGAGACATTTATATGTAATGGGTAAGATAAAAGCATTTGTAAAATTGATGTATAGTTGCAGATTGCTAAAATAATAGTCCTTATTTTAATTTTTTATCTTTATTCTAATTTGAATATAATTGTAGTATTGTGAGATGTATCATGATGTACTAAAAAACTGATTGAAATTTGTTAATGTATTTAATCTATTCATGAATTTATGATATTTTATGTTTCAAGATAAAATAGAAACCAAATATTTATGGAAACATATTAAATTCATTTCTTTCATAGTAAATTATTCGTTTTAAATTTGAAAATTTTGACTAGGCATTTTATATTTCCCTAATGTTGATCTAGCCATTTTATATTTCTATTTCCGTAATGTTGATCTAGGGATGGCACATTTGTGTCTTCTAATTTGACACGGGCGTAAGATTACTTAACAAACGGCTATGGCGGCCATGTTGGACTCGACCATAAGCGAGCGAGTCCAAATCAATTTCGATAGGCTGAAAAAAAATCTTGCTACAGTATATAAAGGCGATAAGGTGTATATGGGAAACATAACACTTTCAATTTCATTGATATTTGCAGAGAAGAAAATAGTGTCATGGAGAGTGTGGGTAGGAAAAAGTTGGGGCAGCAGGGACTTTGTGTGTCTGAACAGGGTCTGGGATGTATGGGTATGTCCTTTTTGTATGGCCCTCCCAAACCTCAGCAAGAGATGATAGACCTCATTCACTATGCTGTTGGCAGGGGTGTCACTTTTCTTGATACTTCAGACATTTATGGACCAGAAACCAATGAAATTCTTCTAGGAAAGGTCAGTTATGTTATCAAATCTTAATCTGGCACTTCCATGGCTTTGGAAAAGCTGCCTACAAGCTTTATAGCTAGTTGATTTGGGGCAAACTGTATAACCCATCATTGAAAAATGATCTGATATGACTTAAAAGATGCATTTATTGAAACCATTGATCGAAAAATGTTGTCCATGGTCTCTTCCATGAGCATATCTTGTTTACAATACTAAATCTGTTACTCCTATGAACTTAATGTATTTTCTCATTGTTCTAACTTCACGCACTGTTCCTAAATAGGCTCTGAAAGGCATCAGAGAGAAGGTCCAGATTGCTACTAAATTTGGATTGACTTTCGTTAATGGAGAAGCCGGTGTGAGGGAGGGGAGATCCTGAATATGTAAGGGCTGCCTGTGAAGCAAGCCTCAAGAGGCTTGACATAGACTACATTGATCTTTATTATCAGCACAGGGTGGATACTACTGTACCCATAGAAGCTACTGTAAGTCCTAAGATTTCAAGCCTGTAATCTTGCTGCAAAATATTTTTTTTATCAAGCTACTGTATATCTTAAGATTTCAAGCCTGTGATCTTGCTGCAAAATATGCTTTTATCAAGCTACTGTAAATCTGAAGATTTCAAACCTGTAATCTTGCTGCAAAATGTTCTTTTATCAAGCTAATGTAATGTATAACATGGAGGACAAACGTGTATCTCTCTGGCTCTTTACTGAGGTCTAGTGATAAGGCTGGATTAGCAAAACAAAAAAGTCTGATAACAAATAATTGACTTTGCCTTTTATACAGATGGGTGAACTGAAGAAGCTGGTAGAAGAGGGAAGGATAAAATATGTGGGTCTGTACGAAGCCTCTGCTTCAACAATCCGTAGAGCCCATGCAGTGCATCCAATCTCTGCTGTGCAGCTTGAATGGTCTCTCTGGACTATAGAATCTGAGGCCCAAATTATTCCGACTTGCAGCTACACAGTGTTACAATACAATACCTCAACAGTCAATAATTTCATTTTTACTTCCATTTATGAAGAGAACTGAGAACAAATATTTGTGAATTTGGGTTTATACCAAAAGTTAAACTGGAGTTTTTGATAAGGAACTTTTAAGAACTTTGTACCATATCAACTTATAAATAAGGCATGTAAGCTGATTTGCATTTGTTTAATTTTGTTTTTTTCCATTCGCAGGGAGTTGGGGATTGGGATTGTTGCATACAGCCCTTTAGGCACTGGCTTCTTTGGCTCAGGAGCAAAACTTCTTGAAATTGTGACTGATAATGACTTCCGTAAGGTAAAGATAGGATTTATTTTTTTCGATGCAGGGTCAAGTTCAAACAATAAAATAGAATCTAAACTCAAATCTATATTACAAGATCATATGAAGAATTGAAGGTGGCAATTACTTTTATTTCCGATCATATAATTGATTTGTTCAACAGGATAATCCAAGGTTTCAAAGTGAGAATCTTGAGCACAACCAAGCTCTATTCCAAAAGTTCAGTGATATGAGTTCAAGAAAAGGGTGCAGCCCGAGCCAACTTGCTCTTGCATGGGTTCAGCACCAGGGGAATGATGTTGCGCCCATACCCGGAACCACCAAGATTAAGAACCTGGACAACAATATATTCTCTTTCTGTGTAAATCTGACTGTAGAAGACATGAGTGAAATTGAGGCCATATTTCCTGTAGATGCTGCATTTGGAGGTCGACTCAAGGCAGAGTATTTGGAATTGAGCTGGATGAATTCAGAAACGCCCCCTTACAGTACTATCCATTGAATTTAAGCACATAAATGTTTGTATGTGTATTAAGTTTGCAGTGCAATACCTGCGTGAAATAAAGGCTTTGCAGAGCAGAGCATTTGGAATTGAGCTCCATGAATAAAGGCTTATGAAGAATTAGCAACACCAAAAATTTTCTAAATAATTTGTTTTTTTGAGAATCTTAAAGTTGTGGTATTTTCAGTCTATTATAGTAATAGTAGGGAGTTTTTGGTAAGTAGATGTATTTCAGGTGACACTAGGTTGATTTACAAGTAAAATGAACAAAATAAATAATAGATTGCAGATAAATCATATATAAAGAAGGGGTAGAATTTGATGGTCGTATGACCGTATTTAGAGATTTTTGTCGTAAAATACAATCAAAATTTTAAGAAGATTGTATGAGATGAAAGGAGAGATTTTGGATAGACTGTCAAAATTTATATAGAATTATAATGATATATATATTTGATTTATATATAATTTTACTTACACTAAGATATATCATAATGTTTTAAGGGCACCTTTGAATAGATAACCGTCATTAAAAATTTGTTGACAGGCAAGGTCGACCGTCAAATTTAAGCCCTGGGTAGAAGAGTGAAGCAACAAAAGTAAAGTTTAATAGGAAACCTAATCACATTGAAAAATCAATAAAATAAATAAAAATTGATCGAATTATATGATAAGTA
The DNA here is from genome assembly GCA_007258455.2 of Sequoia sempervirens. NCBI lineage: Eukaryota > Viridiplantae > Streptophyta > Pinopsida > Cupressales > Cupressaceae > Sequoia > Sequoia sempervirens. Next base: position 164,315 of record VDFB02146967.1, read on the forward strand.
GGTATTATATTGTTCAGAAACTTGTAATAAATCATTTAATTATTAAATGAATATACAATATTGAGATAGTGAGAATCAAAGAATTATAGTATACGAGCTATATAGGTTAATCTAAAGGAGTTATCAAGTGGTTGATAGATACAAATATATATAGTCTTAGCAACGTATATTTGTATATTTTAAGAATTACATATATAGTACCTAGCCAAAAACATTGTAAATATTTATTTTCAAGAATTTCATGAATGTGATAATTGAAGAGTTTTTCTATAATTTTATAAGAAAGAAACAACTTTAAAGATATTTTAATTTATTAATATTGATGATGATTTTAAAGGTCCTTAATTGTGACACAATACATATTAGTTGATCTGTATAGGATCTAGACTAGATTGCAGTATTTAAATGCTTAACTTTTACAATGCTTTTACAATGATTATTTCAAGTTAATTAAATCAAAATTAACTTATGGAAATAACAAAATGAAAGTAATAACAAGGTGATTATAACAGAAAGGAAGGAAAGGAGAGAAAGAAAGAGAGAGAAGAAGAGAAGTGCAAACAGTTGATAACGGAGTTCGTCACGAAAGTGACTACGTCTCCGGGTCCACTCCAATAGAGAGACCGATCCGATTAAATCCAAAATCAATTACAAAAGCACCACCATTCTCCAAGCACTTCGGCAACATAACAGTGCTCTGACGTGCAAGAATGACTTGAAAACTCTCCAACAAGACCTCTCTTTCGTCACCTCAGCATCAAGACTTCAACCTGAAAAAAACTTGATCCCTACTCTCACCTCAAGCCCCCTTTAAATACATAAAATTTCCTCAAATTGGCCTTTAACCAATTGATTTGAAAATATTTCCCAAATCCGCCTTATCTCTCCAAATACATAAAAATCCCATAATCCCCCCCATTTTACATAATAGATCTTTGTAAATCTTTATCAAAAATTCCATTATTAATTCTAAGCCCCTAATTCACTTGTTCCCGGGCTACTATTATCTACATTGGTTACAATTAATCCTTTAAAAGGATTGTTGTTTAAACAATTTTGGGGGAATCATTTAAATTAAGGAATTCGGTATGGTGAACTTAACAAAAGAAATCGGGGCCAACTATATTTTGAATATTCTGCGTGGTGTGTTGGCGGACAACCCTTTTGGGAGGCGGGCGGTTAGGAGGTCGAATCCTCCGCCGTCCATTTTAAAACGAATTTCTTCCAATATTACAACAAAAGAAATCGGGCATACCAATCTGTTGAGGGCACGGCCGGTAGTGGAACGGTAGACCGGCGGTTTCGGAGATAAGTGGTTTCGAATCCCCCCTAACAGACTTTTAACAAACCAAACAAACAAATTTTGAATCCGCGGATAGAGCTAGCCAAGGCCACGTGGCGAAATGTAATTCGCTGACAATGCTCAAGTGTTTCCGACGTGGGTGCTGGAGTGTCCGCCAACTGTTCCGCCACGTAGACGCTGACTGTGCTGCCACGTGCCCAGCGCTCATTCGCCGATGAGGACATGTCACTGCTTACTGGACTGCCAACTGTACCTGCCACGTCGATGCTGACTGTGTGTACGGATGCCAACTCACCATGCCACAGAGGAGTACGGTTGCCACGTCATTGTACGGACATGACACGTGTCAACACTGGTTGGTCCACATCGGATTCCGTACCATGTGCTGACGTCATCTATACAGATGATGACGTCATAAGTGTACCCTCTGTCCACCAAGTCAACTGCAACTTTGACCGCTGATAACTCTCGCGTCCGATGTCGGATTTCGACGAAACGAACGTTGCCGGAATCATCTCGATGAGCTCTTCGACTTGACGCCAAATTTGAAGATTTTTGACGATGCCATTTTTTTCGCCTTCTGGACGCCCCTGATTCCAGTTTGACCGAAGGTTTGACTGGCTATAACTCGTGCAAACGGACTCCTTTTCACTCCGTTCGAGTTGCGTTGGAATCAGGACGCTGAGCTCTTTATGATGGTGCAGATTCTGGAGAAAAATCAGACACTTCAATTTTCACTGAAAAATGTCCACCTGATCATTAGTCATAAGAAATATTGCTTTATAATCTTGTTTTTGAGACATGTATCTATCTGATAATTACTAATTCATGCCCTTGAACTAGAAGTTACAATTGCAACAAGTGCCCTTCCAATCCCTTCTATGAGCAACCAATGAGTTACTATTATTATTCTTGATAAGACTCATTAGCCAATCAATCTACTTCTTCATGCAGTTGAATCCTTTGTGTCCTATTTAAATGCAACATAGCTACAATTAATCCTCTCTTTTATTGATGAGCTGGATCTTTAAAAGAGTAGGCCTTAGACTTAGCTTTATAATTGGATTCAAATTAATGCTAATTAATTAATGTGTTGCTTTGATTGTTGTTGGACATATTTTTCTTCTTTCCCTTGTCACCATATTCTTTCTTATCTATAGTGCTTTTATTTGCCACCAAAGAATGTAACTTACACGATTTTGTTGTGCCCATCTATATTATTTTGTTATTCTCTCTTGTTAATGCATATGAACATGCATCGAAAGAGTTCATTTTAAACTCTATTCCTAGGGAATTTTTAGTAGCATAGAAAACAAAAATAAATTTTGAACAATCAAATCTATGTTTTAAGAGCACTCTCAATACCAACTAAGATTCCTTCTTTTCAATCGTATAGTCTTTCAACTATGTTTCAAGTGACTTAAATTATGTGATGAATGTTGCAAGATGGTGTGTCCCTTGGTCTTCCTTGTGTAGCACGACACTTGGGTTCATGACATGGCTTAATTGCCTCTTGTGGATCTTGTATAAATATGGCAGTTGTATCGGGTATTAACAGGTTGATCTTTTGGTGCAACGACAACCACCAATGTAACAATTGGTATCAGAGTCGAGGTCATAGGTTTGAACCCCTCGTTTGCGTTGGGGGGATTGTTGCAAGATGGTGTGTCCCTTGGTCTTCCTTGTGCTGTGCGATGCTTGGGTTTGTGACATGGCTTAACCGCCTCCTGTGGATCTTGTATAAATCTGGTGGTTGTATCAGGCATTAACAAGCAGATCTTTTGGTGCAATGACAACCACCAATGTAACAATGAAATCTTGAATTTTGTAAAAATTAATTGGATTAATAATATTAGATTATTCTCCAATTAGTGATCTCCGAGCTCATTTATTTGACCAAACAAGGTTTGTAGTTTATTCCATATTTCATTCTAGAAGGTCCTAATTATTATATATATGAAATAGAAAATTGTTAGTCACAACTAGGCGTAGAAAACCTAAAACTTCATCATGTTTGCTAAGAGAACATTTAATTTGGTTTAGAAAAAATTTCTTATTCCTTACAATCCCATAGCTCCTTAGGATGACATTTTGTGGATTTGTGGGTAGTTGATGGAATTCATCCACTTATATGGAAAACTAAGAATCTCTTCTAAACCTACATTTTTCCATGAACAATTCCATAGGATTATAATTTTTTTTGATGACTTTTGATCTCAGTCCAACATCCTCAAGTCTCTCCAACTTATGCATCTACGCAAATGTCAAGCATTATCTCAAGATTGTGGGAACTTCAAGGACATATGTCATGTTCTTGAATTCTATATGTTAGTTATAAAAAAGATTAAAGATTATAATTTAAATATTTTTCATTGTAATCCTTTGTGCTTGTAATTTTTTTGGCCTAAATGCATTTTTACTAGATGACTTCTCAAGAAAGAACCATGAAGTATGAGATCTAGGGATTTGCTCCTCCCTCCAAGATTTTATCTACCCTTGAGACATTACTAGACATAGATCTAGGTCACATTGACCTAAAGGAATTTAAGAGGATAATTTATGGAAATGCACCAAAAATCAAAGAGACATGCATCGTTCAAAATGTGATTGCCCAAGCAACAAAATTTCCTACATTGGTTTAATCTTATGAACTGGTTGTTTCCTATAGAAATAATCATAACATGAGAACTAAGAGGATTATAGAGTTGAAAAATAACATGAGAATTAAGAGGATTATAGAGTTGAAAGGATAAGTCTTCTTGGAATTAAAAACCAAGGCTATTAAAGAAACTTTTCAAATATCGAACAATATAATTAAGTAATCTCATTGAAAATGGATGATGGTTTAAATTTATTCAATGATGAGCTTGATATGTGCTTGGAAGTACTAAACAAAAAATGGCTAGTTAAGCCTAGGTCCACCATCTCTAATCTCCCCAAGCATATAGTTAGATACAATTTATAAATGGAGATTTGTTATATGATTTTTGTCTAGAAAATAAAGGGGTTGTAAGTAGTATCTACCTTCTCTCCCTAGATGTTTAGGTTCATAATCACCATCTTAAAAGATGAATTGATATAGATAGGGATACTCTCTTTAATGATAATATCCATGATTGATTGTCAAGAGTGGAGGAGATTAGGATATTTTACAAAAAATCCTACTTAGGATACTTAATAGATAGTAAATTTATTGTCCAAGATTGAAAAAGAGTAGTGTCATTGGAGTATCTCCAAGATAGGTTAAGGTATATAAGTATTACCCTTAATTGAGCTTGAAGGAAATTCAAGGTAAATGATGCTTTCTTATTCTTCCTCATTAAGATAATTGAATGGGATATAAATAAAAATGATATATATTGGAGCTACTAATTTGATTGAAAACAAAGGAAAATGGTTAATGTCCAATTCCTTATATTTTCATATATCAAAGGTGGGAGACTTCACTAGGCACCTTCCAAGTTTCCAAAATTTATTAGTGACAAGGTAGTCATATTGGAATTTAACAAAAACTATACAAGGATAATAAGGAATTCAAAAATAAGCATAGATTCATAGTCTAGTTTTCGATAATAATTAATCCCTATACTTATGTGAGGCCTCTCCCTGTTATGCAATGGTAGAAAATAATTTACCCATATCATGTGTATGTTATTGAGTGATAAGTAAAATGATGTTTAGAGGTATGCAATAAAAAGTATGTATTGGAAGATGATAGTAGAACAAGGCATAATAAACAAATGGACAATGGAAACAAATGTAGGACAAGCATACATGAAAAAAAAGATATATTAGTACACATGGTAAGTATTAAATAGGGAAAATAAATAAAGGTGATTTATGATTATAATATCATTATGATATGTAATGTATAAGGGTCGTGACATTAGTATTGGGTAATAGGTTTGAGAGATAATATATGATAAAGTGCATAGTAGTAAAAAAGCCTATACAAAAAAGTGAATGATAACTCCCTCTATAGTTGAGTATAGGCGAGGGGATAAAGAACAATGACAATAATTTTAGGTAGTAATACTAATATATTATGGTGGAGTTATTATCAAAAGTAAAGATAGAAAATTAAGATGAGAGGGTTAATAATATCACTAATTGATAAATAGTCAGGATAGTAATAATGATTATATCAATATAAATACAAGAAATTAATTAATCATTTTGTCAATGTTTAGTTGGAGAAACAAACAATAATGTTGATTGTGATAAAGTTTAGCAATGTTTTATTTATTTTTGAATGGCTAAATATGGAGGGTCGAGTAAAATAAATAAATAAATAGTTAATAGGATATCCTGATAATAATCAATTTAATATCATTGAATTATCAAATAAATAATAATAGTTATATTAGGTTTTAAGTATTAATCAAGAAATCTTAAAGTTTTAAGGTGTAACTAAGGTTTGAATATTATTATTAAATAAATGATTAAAAGATGAGGTAGTCAATAATAATAATATTATTTACTTAGATTCTATAAGTTGATTAAGTAATAATCTTTTAAGTGTTGAATTAATTAACTATATAGTAGTTTTAACAATTGTGAGGAGATAATAACGCTAGTAGATAATATTACATTTATATAAGAAAATGTTATTATCGATAATACTAGTATTAATAATTGGTGTGGTATTGAAGCTTCATAGTTAATGATATTTAACTTAATTACAATCACGAACAATATGTTAATGTGTATAATATTAATGTTAGGTGAGGTTGGATTGATTTGGGGTGTGCAATGAAAGTGGAAGTGTCAGCTGTTGTGAGAAGCCTTTAAGCAATCAATATATTTAAATAAATAATACAATTTTGATCAAATGAAGACAAGGTTTTAATGTCATATTGAGATTTGATAATAATAACATTATTTTGACTAAATAAATGAAAGGAGTAATATAATATAATATTATAGCAATGAAAATGATAAATCCCAAAATGAGATGTGGATTTTATTGGGTCAAATATCAACTATAAACAAGTGAGATTTCAAAATAAAATAGTTGAATAATAAAAAGAAAAATAATATTTAAATGATATAAATGAAAGATAAGAGTGTTTACTATGATCTTAGAAGGTAAAATGTTAGTTTACATATTAATGTTTAAGGACAAATTTTTTATACAATTATCAATTATTTTAAAATCTAAATACAAGTGATTTGATATAAACAAAAAAATAATAATACATATATACTACAAAGAGCATGCGAATATTAATTTCCCGGAAGTTGGTATTGGGGCAATTTTCCAGCACTCATTATTGCTCTTAAATGAACCTTGGGTACTTCGCAAGGAGAGAGGTAAGGTGGAGAGGGTGTTCCACATGTATTTTTGCATGGCAGGAAGATTTTATCGGGAATGGAACTCTGCCAGCTGGAGAAGCCTGCTCAACAAAATGCATATCCTGTATTCATTTTTATTATTATTATTATTCATTCCCAGAGAGGACATTATTTTTATGGGAGGTATTTTGCCAAATAGTGCACGAGTCTTGTCTATGCTTCCACATTCTGCTCTTGAATCTGCTAAAAAGCTGCCTTGGTAGTGTTGTGGAATGTTTTTCCTGCAAACTCTATTCTTTTTGTTTCTCATCTACATTGTTGACAGTTTGATACAATTTGTGCAGAATCTTGAGACTTACAGGCCGTGCAGGTACAGGTGTTGGGAGCAAGGATATCATGATGTATTGGAATACAAGAGGTGCTTGAGTGTGTAATAGGTACGTTAAGTTGACCCCAAGGCAGTAGTCTCTATTGCTAACAATAGTAAATATTTTCTACCTTTTCTTCAAACTAGTGTGATCATTTATTATATCTATAAGTAGCGAATTAAGTTGTTATTATCTTTCAAGTAAACAAAAAAGAAAATATCATTGCAAAATTAGTAAAGAAGTTGTGAATTTGATGGGTTGTTTAGTGTGGGCATTACAACTTATCTTTCTAAGATATCAAATACAAAAGCATCTAATATATAAATTCAAAGGTTGAATTTTTATATTCATAACAGAAGGATCTCATTTGATCCAAAAGAAAAGAAGAATAATTTTTTCATCTCTTACCTTAAACATGTGCCTCACCTTGAAGACAAGATGACTATAGTAATGTGCATGAAGTTAGATAAAGAATTTTTTTCTAACCGACTACTTTCCAAATGAGAAATTTAAGAATTGTAGAAGTACTATTTACCGAGTTTCAAATGATTGGAAGGTTCTCATCAAAGAGGGATATTAAAACTACCCATTCCTGCTATAGATGGACTCAAGGAAGAATAATAATCATTAGAATAACTCTCTAAGAAATCCATTGAATTTAGCTTAAATTTCATTCAAAAGAAAGTTGAAGAGCTAGAAGCTATAGGTATGAAAATTATAAAAGGACATCACTCCAAGAAATACAAATTAAGGAGGGGTTGGGATGTCAATCCTTCTTAACCAAAGGAGCATTTTAAAAAGTCTAAAAATGAAAACAAACCTAATAGGAAAATGGACAAGAAGAGGAATGCTACAAAAGAAGAGCTAGCTGAAGATCCTCCTTTCAAGAGGAAGCCAAGATTAATTTTAAATATAAGTCTTCCTCCCAACAAATGCTTCATCTTGTAATGCCACATGTTCCAACTACCCTAAAGAAATAATTGAACTAGGTGCTTATTTTCCCTTTGTAGATCCCCATTTCTATTATTGTTGATCAAGATTTTATCCAAAATCCTATTTTAAACCCCTCTCCCTCATTCCTTAGTAAAATATCCTAATCATTCTTTTGGAACCATTGTTCTTCCTTCGTTGAATCGACATGCCTCTTCCATTCCTTAGGTATAAGAAATTAATTACTACAAATAAAATCCCTACTCCTAATTCTTCACCCACTAGGGAGCTTGTGGAAAAAATGTCTCTCAAAGAGTTCCACCTTCCTAGGCACTCTTTAGAGGATCAAATAGTTCAAAAAAAAGAGTAGGTGGATAATAGTTCAAAGTTTCCATAAATAAAAGAAAAGTATATTAGTACAAGTTTATTTATATATTTCTAATTAAAAGTCATGTTTGGTTGAACATATGTTTTAGCTAGATTAATTCTAGCTAAATTTGATCTAGGCCACAAATTTTCCTACTAGAAGTGTCTACTAGATGCATATGTAGCATCAATTTGGGTCTAATTTACCAAAAAGATAAAATAAAATTTGATGTTCTCTTAACTCTTACTCATGTAAATAATATTAAAAAAAATCTACAAAAGGGTTTTGTAGATCTATAAATGTTGTTTTATAAAATATGCTTTTCCTAATATTTTAATTGGTGTTTATATTTTATTTTCTATTTTTCTAAAAGTAAGTCATCAACACCAAAATATAAGGTTAATTGTCTTTTTTAAAAAATATTATATTTTATTTAAATTATTGAAAAAATATGATGCACTAGAGAAGAGATTCTATGTAGATAGGATATTTTATTTTCTATTACGAATAAATAGCGAGAAGATTAATATAAATAGCAAGGTTAAGAAGAAGATGTAGTGCTAAAACAATGAAATTAAGAGGAAGAAAATAAATAATAAATTCCTATAATTTACATTGTAGAAGTGGAGAAAATTATGAATGAGCTTGAAAATAATTAGATGAACAAAAACAACAATAAAATTAGCTAGCTAGAGGATGGGAAACTAGAGCAAGCTAAGGATGAAGGATCATGTTGCAAACAACCCTTTATCTAGCTCACTCAATTTCAAGAACACCCATCCAAATATCTATAGGAACCTCCTCTAGATGATTCTAATATCTCCCTATTCACCACCCAGAGATAAAAATATTATAAAAAGAGAAAATATAATAAAGTGTATATCCAAAGATTTTTGTATTATTATAGCTATGGTTAACACTTCAAGAACAAAGAAGAATCCAAAAATATTGTCTCTTATTTGCTTGGATGCCTTAAATTCTAGGATTGCTAAAATTACTACTCCTGTTATGGATAAAGATGAAATATAAATGCTACCAGATGATTATCAAATAACAAATATCAACTTGGGTAAGTAAACTAGAGAATAAGATATCTAACGAATGTTTACAACGATAAAAACTATCATTTCCCAAATGGACATGGATCAAAAGACCAAAGATGATTTGAAGGAGCAAGTGAAACAACTAGTTTTTTATATCAAACTAGTGATACCATTACAAATAATGGATGGATCTTTTACAACTCCAATGGTCATATCCTAGGAGGAAGCCTTCAATTTGGATGAGATGAAATGTATAGAAGATTCAACCAATAAATGGATTACTAACTTGTTTGACAATTGTTACAAGGTCATAGATGAAGCTAGGACTACACATGACAAGGTCAAAGATAGAAAGGATATGGTGAAGGAATTGTTAATATAATTCCAACATGAGTTGGATACAAATTGATAGAATCTTCCTCACCTAGACATAATGTCCAAAATGAAATTTGAAACTCTAGTAAAAGAGAAGATAATAGGTAAAGAAGATACTAACTCCCTAGATACATGGATGGAGATTATCAACTTGAAGATGGGCTTGATTGAAGGAGGCATGATAAAGATAAAAGTAGTCCATAATGAAGTTATAGATATTGTAATTGGAGTACATGAACTTATTTATACTAGCATTAGGAATTATTTCGAGGAAGATCAAGAGGTCAAAAAGCAAAAGATCTAAAGAACAACGTGAAAGAGGCTATTTATCAAGATTTTGAACAATCAATTAGCTTCAACCCAAATTCGTTTCATAAATTAATGTCATTAAATTTCAAATTTAGGGAATTCACAAAAGAAAAACAAAGAGATGCTCCAATTTATACAAATTTCCAATATTACTTATGACACATATTACTTTAGTATTACTTTAGTTTTAATTTCATTGATAGAAATAGATATAGAAGGGGTTAATCATGCTTTCAAAACATTCATGAATATAAAAGAAAATAGGAAACTCTAGATAATAAGGTTATCATTTAATATATCATTGATGGAGAAGGAGTAGACTCTTAGCTAAAATTGGATTTGAAATTCAAATTTTAATTATTATTTTTATGTAAAAGCTTCTGTTCTTTGAACTAATGCATGTTTTCCTTTGATATAATTATTTATTTTGGAAATCATCGTTTATGGGGCTGGTCAAGCTAATATTCCCACTTGTGTCAAAAAGAAAATAAAATGGGAACCCCCAAAGGCAAGCTATCTAAAAGTCAACTTTGATGGGCTACTCAGGGTAATCCAGGAATGGTAGGTGCAGGATGTGTCATTAGAGATCATGAAGGAAGGATACTTAGAATGATATGGGAAAAAATAGGAAGGGAAACAAATAATGAAGCCGAGTTTCAAGCATCACTATTAGGTTTGAAGGTTGGTCGGAAGTTAAAATGTGAAAAAATCTTTTTGGAGGGAGATTCACAGATTGCAATCAATGCAGTCTGAACAAAACACATGCCAAACAAATTCACTATCAGTAATTTACCGCCAACAATTTACCACCGGAAAATTCACTGCCAGCAACTTACCGCAGAAAAATTCATCATCATGACAAATTCACCTCAAGGAAAATTCACCACCAGCAATTCACCGCCACGGAAAATTAATCACAAACTTTTAATGCGATGAATTTTTAGCCACGGTGAATTGCTGGTGATGAATTTTTCTTGAACTGAATTTGTCATGATGGTGAATTTTCTCGCACATATCGGGAAGGTAATGAAATCACGGATGCCATTGTAAAGGTGACAGTGGTTATGCTGGAGGACGATATCGAAGTTAAGTCACTTGGAGATTGGCACATATTCCACATCTATACCGTAAGCTCACATGCTATTTCCCATGCATAAAACTGGCAGATATAATGAAACGATAAATTAGCATGGGCAAGTACAAAAAAATGCCCAGTAATGATTATGCCTGGCTTATTTGGCAACCAACAGATGGGCATAGCCACAATGTAACAAGCAGCAGTAAGTATGGACACCTACATATGCTTGAAGTTAAGGAAGAGGCAGATGGCCTTCTACAAGGACATCTCTGAAGGGAGGTTAATGGAGGTCTTTAAGACCCAAGCTAGGTGGTGTTGCATGCACTGTGTATGGTGTTGGGTGATGAATACTTGAATGGGAATGGGTGATGCTGCATCAATGTTGACATCACCTCAATGTTCTTTGAAATGTTGTTGGATTCAGGGGAGACGAAACAACAGGTGGAGGAATGAAAGGCTATCTACAACGTGCAATCTCGGGTAGGGGAATGATGTCAGATAGAAGGATACAACCAATTCTGGGTGACGATGGGAATGAACCTCTGCAAAAAAATGTAATTTGGGGTAGTGGCAGGAATGTTGCGGGGAGGCCGGATGAAGCACGAGCGGGCATCAACTTTTTGAAAGGCTGTGTGGACGGGGTGGCAGTTGGGGATGTTTATTGGACATTCACTTTGATTGAGGAAGCCGGAGAGGAGTTGAGTGCTGATGTGGCATCACATGATTGGTTGCTTTTTAGATCAAAAGAATACATTCTGTTTAATTATGGGTAGTCATGTCACAACTATTGGTCATCATATAAACAACTACTATCACAACTATTGAACATTATATAAACAACTACTATCATAACTATTGAAACATGCTCAACTACTGGATCCTCTTCCCTAGCTGCAAAGTGACAGGGGAAATGTAACAGAGATAGTTGTAGTGATAGTCTTTAGATCTTAGTAATTAAAATGTATGTAGTAAGATATTGTAAGGTAGTTTGCATAGGGATACAAATGGTATGGTAGGTCACATGAGCCAATTTTAGATGATGGCTTCATTATGTAAGGGATATCTCTGAGACTTATATTCTTCCCAGACTAGCAATTTAATATTTTTATGATATTAATATATGGGCGTGACCCTGCAATGTCACATTAATCTATTAAAAAATATATATTTTGGAAAATTGTAATGTCTTTTGAAAATGGTTCCACAAATAGATGAAGTGTCTTTAAATTTGTGCCAAATATGTTGAAGATTTGATATAAAATTTGTGTCAAATATGTTGAACATTTGATATAATTTTTTTTGCATATGGATGGTGATGAACTATTTTTCCACCAAATTTAAATGATAAAATTATGGTTCTTTGAATAAATTCATCGAAGCTCTTGATCTACTAGGTAGTTAGGATGTGCAAACATTTACTTGAGTGTTACCATATCTATAAATATGTAGCTATTGTATGGGAAAAGGAGAATATTTTTTTAGTTGGGTTCACTTTTTGACTAAAAAGTGGAAGTGTTTTTTCTTATAAATCAAAGTTTGTCATAGTCGGAGTAAAAATCTGAAGCACTTACACATAGAGTTTTCAGAGAGTCCAATATTATGAAATATAGAAATTTGAGTCTTGTTTTCAAATATGTAGTTTATTCTAATATCTAGATGATAAAAGTTAATTTTGTATATGATGTACACAAATCACCTTTTTAGGGCCATATCATGCATATGTCCAACAAGCATAATTTGACCTAAATAAATGTATTTTTATAATTTCTTTTGGGGAAATATGTGTATTGTAGTGAAGTTTAAGGAGCATACGTCTTTTATAATTTCTTCCAAATATATTTTTAATTATTTTTTATTGGCCCTAATTACTTATTTTGAAAACCCCTCATGTATGACAATTATAATTTGAGTTTAAATAATTGTAAAATGATTTTTTTAAATTTTTTTTATTGTGTACAAAGAATGATATTTAGATTGATGACATATAATTTGAAAGAAAAATAATTAAAAATAAAATTTATTAAAAAATACTAATACTTGACATTTCAAATTTATGGACTGAATTTTTCATAAAAACAAAAACCATGTCTAGTCATAAAACAAAATTATATTACTAAAACCAATTTTTATCTTGTTATTTACATGGTATTATACTTGAAGGCCCAAGGCTAAGGGTTCGATTTCCAAGCCTAAAACAAAACAAAAAATTGGGTTTCAAATTCTAAATTTAATGAAACATCTACCTACTGCAAAATGTTTACCCATTCTAAAAAGGAGTAGGAATATTATGTAAATTAAAATGGGTACCCATTTGATTTTAATACCCATTTTAAAAATTAAAATGGGTACCCATTTCATACAGGTATAAATTTAGGTTCAAGAGCTTGATCTTGAATATGTACCCATTTTTTATAAAATGGGTACTCATTCCTATTGGGAATTTTTCCAAGTCCAACACTTCCACTAAAAGTGGACCCATTAGCTTGCACTTACCCAAACAGAGTTGAAAACTATTGGAAAATTTTGAATATTAATATAATGCTATTTTCTAACTTTATTTGGAGTTGGTTTCTCTCATGGTTTTCAATAGTTAAGAGTACTTCCATTATTTTATGAATGCATGTTTATGAATATGTGGTTGATCTATAGTGTGTTTTATATTATTAGTGTTTTTCTAATGGTAAAATTCTCTATTTGATCAAATTGAATACTCTATTGACATCATTTGTGGGAGTAACTTTATGATCTATACCAAGAGTTAGATGATTGATGTCGATTTATTTCATATTTGGTTTATTACTTTGAAGATTGCACCTTCTTGTGTGATATTATAGATTTCCAAAATAAGAAAAGAAAGTTTGTTTTATGTAGATCTATCTAATCACCACTTGATGTAATAAAATATGAAGAATAAATTTTAGTTCTTTTTAACTCTTTCACTTCTCACCCTTATGTTCTATTGTAATTAATAAATGAGTAGTTTAGGTTAGATTTGAGAAATTTAAAACTTGCAATTGGGCATAAAGTTAGGATTTTTAAGATTGTATGTTTAAAATTCATTATTGAGTTTTAAATAAAAATATTTTCTACAATTTATGCATATCTGGATTAGATGTGAAAGTATTGCTGAGATTTAGAAATATTTAATCCAATTTGAGCTAGAGGTATATGAATATAGGCCTCTTTATTAGAACAACAAGAGATATGTCCTCGAGTTATCTTAAAAACAACCAAGACCTGATTATAAAGACCTCAGGTAAATTTATCTTTATTTGGAATGTTGATTCACTTTAGAAGAGGTGAAGTACACCTTATATTTCACCTAGTTGAGTAATGTATTAAAAAACCATCAATAAATTGGTGCTAGAAGGAGGGCCTTGGATTTGCATCAGTAATACAAGATGGAATGAAAAAGAATTGTCACCAAATTAAGGTTTATTGAAGGAGACTTTGAATTAATTTGTCAAGATCAACATAAAAAAATGAGTGCTTAAAAAGGGATATTTAGATCATCTATGTATCCTAAAGTAACTAGCACTTCTCCATGATCAAGGGTTTATATGGATTGATTAGGAGCATGAAATTCCCCTCCTAGTTTTCCTAGAGGTGTTCATGATTTTCTCAAAAACCTTGACAAGTTATGTCCTACGTTCACCTTTGGAGATCCTTGTAGGATAGTTGAAGAACACATCCAATCTTTCAAACATGTGCCTATGTTAGAAATCAATTCCAACATGAATATTTAGCGTGTAGGTTGTTCCATTGTACTCTTGTAAAAGAGACATATAATTAATATCTTAGTTTGTCAACTAAATTCATCATGACTTGGGTGAATTACAAGGTATATTCCTCACTCATTTTATTATCCCTTTGGTCGTAGCTATGCTCTATCATCAATTTAAAAAGAAGTAATGTATTTTTATAGTTTGAGTGATTATATTAGTTCTAAAAAGAATACAATGATGAAATGTGATTCACAAAGTGTAATTTATCTAGCTAGGAATACTATTTACCATGTTAGAAATATGTGTATTAGTGTTTAGTATCAATTTGTGGGAGATGGTTGAGACTAACAAAGTCTAGATGGAGAAAATGAATACTCAAATATTTTGATAAAACATATTAGTATTGTTAAGTTCTTATGGTGTAGGGATGGGTTGGGATTATCCAAAATTTTCTTGAGTATTAGATTAATCTCTTGGGTGGAATATCACACTCTCTTGTAATAAACATAATGTAAGAGAATGTTGGGATTTGGGTGTGTGTCGCCAAAAAGTGTATACCTTGCTTGATATGGGAATAATTAACTACAAATTGGAATTAATAGGGCCTTGATTTAGTGTTGTGAGGTGTTTTACATATCCAAATTAGGTCTTGGACCCTTGCAAACTGAATAAATTACATTTAACGATGTCTTGTGAAGGTGTTGTAAAGTGTTGAAAAATATCTTCATGCCTCTCTAGACATAATGGACCCATATTTCTCCTAATACAACATTGAAAAATATATTTAAACACATCCTCACATTAATCTAGAAGGCTTGTAAATTGAATTTTACTTTAATCTAGTGTTGTAATGTGTCCTACACATTCACATTGGATGTTGTGCCTTTCTAGGCTAAGTGGACCTCATTTTAGTGTTGTAAAGTGTATTTAATCACACTTTCACATTGAATTTTGTGTCCCAAGCCATAATTACCCTTTACATCATCATTAATAGGCCCCTATGGCCGCATATTGTGCATCCCAAGGCATAATTTGGTCAAATACTTGATGAAATCAACATAAGAATTGAAAATATTCATTCCCTAACAATCCAACTAGAAAAAGGGCCCCTCTGGGACTAAGTCGCCCATCTGGGAAAATGAGTCCCTGCCAGGTGGGACTAAGTCGCCCAGCATGGCGACTTAGTTGAATTTGGGTCATTTTTGAGGTTTGAGCAGGAAAATTTGGAATTTAAGTTTATTTTTCCTTCATGTCGGCCTTGGGGATCCAATTAATGGGAAAATTAGGTGGATTTCCTATAAATACAAGACTCTAAACCCTAATTCACAACTCATCATCATCCATTCATCATTCATCATGTTTTCAAGTGAAGCAAGTTAGGGTTTTGGCATTCTAAGTCGTCAAGATAACATTTTAATACATTCAAGGGAAAAATCTTCATCTTTTGCTGCAAAAAATCAAGATCAATTACCATGGAAAGAATCTAACTCCATTGTTTCATGCTTCATTACATTATTTCTCCATTTTGGTTTAATTAGCTAAAAAGGGGTTTGACCAAAGAAAACCCCCATTCCCTAACATTCAACATTTCTTTCTCTTTCATTGTGTGTTTGCAGATTTAGGCATCTTGAAGACTTGGAAATCATTGAATATTAGGTTGAAGACTCATTGAAGACATATTATTTTTTGCAAAGCCAAAATATCCACTAAAAGTCACTTTTAGGCCCAAAAATAATTTTTTTAGAAGTGGACACCTATAAGGAATCAAAGTGCACACCGAGGTCTTCCATTTCCCTTTCAAATTTTCAAAAATACAGAAGTGGACTAAGTCACCACTGATGGTGAATTAGTCCCATTGTACATTCCTTTAAGTTATTTTTGCAAATTCAGACACCCATTTGGTCAAAACGAGTTCCAGAGTAGTTTTTCCAGATCTGGGACTAAGTCGCCTAAATTGGCACAAGTGTCCTAGGTAGCTTCTACATTAGTTTTATTAGGATTCTAGACCTTTATTCCATCCTTTTTCAGTCTCCAGGTGCACACATTCTATTTCATAACTTTCTGTCTAGTTTTGTTTGCATTTCTCACATGTTTGCATACAACACTATGTTTTCAAACAACTTACATTTCTTAGGTTTTGCATTAACAATCATCTTTATTTTTTAGTTAGTTGAATTTATACATCATATCTAGGCATATTAAATTCCTCTTTGCATTGACTTTGAGTGTAGACATTAGCATTTTGGGTCCATTTCTCTCCTTTTAGGTGAAAAACCCTAGAAGTGCTAGAGAACCCTTGGACACCCAAAATAAATGTCCACAGGGTGATATTTACCTATACATAATCATTGTACTTGAAGATTTTATCTAGATAGTATATATTATGTGAACTACAATAAATTTTTAAGTTTCATGGTACAACATATATGTTGACTTACATGTGATGATATTATGGCAATAATGTGTGATACAACATACATGGTTTCTTTATGTGTTGTTGTGTCATGACAATGATCACAAGTCACCTAGATGAATAGCTCACAACTACATATGATATAAGTATTTGCTAGAAGAATGAATAGTGATGGAAGATAACTTGAAATAAAACTAGAGTTCATGGATCACAATTTGAGGGTACTGACAAGGGTGAGTGCAAGATCATGATGGGCCGAATAGTAGCAATAAGAAAAAAAATGCATTTTTACTCAGCCAAAATCATGAAACACAAATTTGATTTTTTTATGGGCCAATAAAATTTGATTTGGGTTTGGTAATACCAAGCCAAAATGGATAGCCATTAGTAATGAATATCTATTAATAAAGGATATCCATTAGTAACAAATATCCATTAATAACGGATATCTATTTTTGACAAGTATGTTTGTCAATTTTATGTTTTCAAAATGGATATTTGTTTTGAAAAGAAAAACAAATATCCATTTCCTACAAGTATTTTCATCAATTTTATGTTTTCAAAACAAATAGTCCCATTGAAAAGCCCAAAAAAGTACACTTCAATAAAATGGGCATAACTTTTGTATCAAATTTTTGATATTTTACAAGCGTTGGAAAGATGATTCAAAGATCTACATAATGGATAAGATAATTTTGATAGATTATGTGCCAAAAATTATTAATAATCATTTGAAGTTCCTCCATTTTTAAGATTTTAAATGATCATAACTCTTGCATAAAAGTCTTTTTTTCATGATTTTTTTGCAATAAAATTATGTTTTCAAAATGGATATCTGTTTTGAAAAGAAAAATGGATATCCATTTTGAAGATCCCAAAAAACACACTTCAATAAAATGAGCATAAATTTTGTGTTACTTATCAAAATTTTGATTTCTTATAGGTGTTGGAAAGGTGATTCAGAGATCTACAGAATGTATAAGATAATTTTGATAGATTATGTACAAAACAATAATTATAATAATTTGAAGTTCCTCTTTCATTTTTTAAAATTTAAAACTCTCATAAATCTTCCATACAAAGTCTTTTTTTTTGTGATTTTTTGTAGGAACATGATGGGCCAAACAGTGGCAACATGAAAAAATGTGTCTTTACTTAGCCAAAATCGTGAAACACAAATTTGATTTTCTTATGGGTCAGATAAAATTTGATTTGTGTTTGGTAATACCAAACCAAAATGGATATCTGTTAGTAACAAATATCTATTAATAATGAATATTCATTTCCCACAAGTATTTTTGTCAATTTTATGTTCTCAAAATAGATATCCATTTTGAAAAGAAAAAAGGATATATGTTTCCTACAAGTATTTTAATCAATTTTATGTTTTGAAAATGGATATTTGTTTTGCAAGAAAAACAAATATCCATTTTGAAAATCCCAAGAAAAACACTTTAATAAAGTGGGCATAACTTTTGTGTTACTTATCAAAATTTTGATTTTTTACAAGTGTCTCAGGCGTTGGAAAGGTGATTCAAAGATATACACAATGGACAAGATAATTTTGATATATTATGAACCAAAAATTAATTATAATAATTTGAAGTTCCTCCTTGATTTTTAAACTTTTAAATGCTCATAATTCTTGCATACAAAGTATTTTTTTCATGATTCTTTTGCAATAATCATCCCAAAAGACTTGAAATATTAAAGATGTAATACATAATCAAAAAAATATATTTTAATAATAAGGAGAGTAAAGATTTGTATAAATCATCATAGAAGGCCTCCTTATTGTCTTTGGTCATATACACACATTTTTCCAAGTTGACCTAGGAGAACATGTATGTCTCTCCCTCTCTCCCTCTATCTATTTAGCAATCTCTCCATCTCTCCCCCTCTCCTTCTCTCTCTCTCTACTTATTTCTCTCCCTTTCTCTTACTCTACCTCTATTTATATCTCTCCTCTCTCTCTCTCTCTCCCTCTCTACCTAGCTCCCTCCCTTTCTCCTCCCCTCTATCTTTCTCAATTTTTTTTTTGTTACATCTTTCTCAAGTTATATATGTCTACATATCTCCCTCTCTCCATTTATTCGTATCACTCCATCTTTTTATATCTCTATACTTCTCTCTTCTCTCTCGATTTCTCTCCCTCTCCCTACCTCTATCTATTTATATAATCTTCCTCTCTATCAAGTTATCTCCATATCTTTCACTCACTCATATATACATGCACTCGCTATTTCTCTCTCCCTATCTCTATCTCTCTATCTCTCTCTCCCCCCTCTCTCTCTATCCATACCTTTATCTCACTATATTACTTATCTATATCACCTCCTTTCTCTCTCTCTTACCCAC
Organism: Sequoia sempervirens; assembly: GCA_007258455.2. Classification (NCBI taxonomy): domain Eukaryota; kingdom Viridiplantae; phylum Streptophyta; class Pinopsida; order Cupressales; family Cupressaceae; genus Sequoia; species Sequoia sempervirens. The sequence goes on from VDFB02146967.1 coordinate 183,879, forward strand.
TCTATCTATATATCTCTATCTCAATCTCTATTTATATCTCATTATCTCTACCTCTCTTTTATTCATTCTCTCTCTATCCCTTTCTATCCATATCTTTCTCTACCTCTATCTCTTCATATCTCTATCTATCTATCTCTCTCCCTATCCCTATCTATCTCTCTATATCTCCCAAGCTATCAATATCTCTCCCTCTCCCCATCTCCCTCTATATATTGATCTATCTCCCCCCTCTTCTTCTCTCTCCCTTTCTATGCTTCTATCTATCTATCCATCCCTTGCTCTCCCTCCCTCCTCTATCTCCCCATCTCTATCTCTCTATCATTCCCTCTTTCTCTCTATCTCTCTACATCTTCCTCTATCTCTGTATCTCCATATCTATTCCTAACTCCATATCTCTCTATATCTTTATCTCTCCATTTACCTCTCTCTCTCTATATATATATCTATTCTTTCCCTCTCCCTCTATCTTCCTCTTTTCCTTTCTATAGAGAGAGAGAGAGGGTGAATGGAGATAGAGATAAGTAGAGATGGAAGGTGAGAGAGAGGTAGTGAGAAGATATATATATATATATAGAGATATCTAAAGGGATGGAGTGGGGGAATGATGGAGGGATGGAGTAAGAGGTAGGTAGAGAGAGACAAAGAGGGGAGATGGAGAGAATTAGAGAGGGAGGGAGGAAGGGGGATGCAAATATAGAGAGGTAGGGTGGGAGGGATATACAAAAAAATAGGTAGATAAAGAGGAAGATGGAGATGGGAAATAAAGAGAAGTAGATATAGAGAGAGAAGTAAGGTGTGAGGGATAAAAGGAGAGGTAGGTACAAAGAGGGAGGGTGAGGGGATCTAGATAGAAGTAGAGAGGGAAGGGGAGAGAGAGGTAAGGTGGGAGGGATAGATTGAGAGGTAGGTAGAGAGAGAGAGTGATGGGAGATATAAAGAAGTAGAGAGGGAAGGGGAGAGAGAGAGGTACATAAATATATAGAGAGGGAGAGAAACAAGAAGAGAGAGGGAGGGAAGGAGGGAGAGGTAGCTAATGATAGAGAGGTAGGGTGGGAGAGATAGAGGGAGAGGTAGGTAGAGAGAGAGAGGGTGAGTGGATATAGAGAGAAGTAGAGAGAGAAAGTGAGAGAAAGGTAGAGAGGAGAGTGTGAAGAGAGACATAATGAAATATCTAAAGGGAGAGAGGGGGAATGAAGGATGGATTTTGTGAGAGGTAGATAGAGAGAGATGGAGAGGGGAGATAGAGAGAATTAGAGAGGGAGGAAGGGAGAGGTAGAGATAGAGAGGTAGGGTGGGAGGGATATATGGAGAGGTAGGTAGATAAAAAAGAATATGGAGATGGGAGATTTAAAGAGAAGTAAAGATAGAGAGAGAGGTAAGGTGGGAAGGATAGAAGGAGAGGTAATTAGAGAGAGGGATGGTGAGAGTAGAGAGATGTATCCTACCTCTATGTCTACCTACCTCTCAATATATCCCTCCCACCCTACCTCTCTATATCCACCTCTTCCTCCATCCCTCTATAATTCTCTCTATCACCCCTCTCCATCTCTCTACCTAGCTCTCACTCCATCCCTCCCTCATTCCCCCTCTCTCCCTTTAGATATCTATCTCTCTCTTCTCTCTCCTCTATACTTCTCTCCCCTTCCCTCTCTATTTCTCTCTATCTCCACTCATCCTCTCTCTTTCTACCTTCCTCTCCCTCTGTCCCTCCCACCCTACCTCTCTCTCATCACATACCTCTCCCTCCCTCTTTCCATCCTTTCCTCTCTCTCCTTCTACCTCTCTATGTACCTCTCTCTCTCTCCTTCCCTTTATATTTCTCTCTATCTCCCCTCACCCTCTCTCTATACCTAACTCTCAATCTATCCCTCCCACTTTACCTCTCTCCCATTCCCTCTCTATTTCTCTCTACATACTTTCACCCTCCCTCTCTCTACCTACCTCTCCTATCCCTCCCGCCTTACCTCTTTGTCTCTATCTCAAATTCTCTTTATCTCTCATCTCCATCTTCCTCTCTATCTATCTACCTCTCCCTATGTCCCTCCCATCCTACGTCTCTATATCTACCTCTCCCTCCCTCCCTCCCCCTCTCTACTTCTCTCTATCTCCCCTCTCTATCTCTCTCTACCTACCTCTCACTCCATCCCTCCCTCATTCTCCCCTTCTATCCCTTTAGACATCTCTTTATATCTCTCTTCTCTCTCCTCTCTACCTCTCTCTCACCTTGCCTCTCTAATTCCCTCTATATTACTTTCACCTTCCCTCTTTACTTCTCTTTGCAATAGTGATACAAAGAGGGATAAAAAGAGGGATATATATCTAGAGATAGATATGATTTGGAAAAGATAGAAGAAATGGGAGAGGGGTAAGGTGGGAGGGGTAGAGTGAGAGGTAGGTAGAGAGAGAGGGTGAGGGGAGATAAAGAGAAGTAAAGAGGGAAGGGGGAGAGAGAGTTACATAGATATGGAGAGGGAGAGAGAGAGAGTGATGAGGAGAGAGAGGGAGGGAGAGGTAGGTAATGAGAGAGAGGTAGGGTGAGAGGGATAGAGGGAGAGGTAGGTAGAGAGAGGCTGAGTAGAGATAGAGAGAAGTAGATATGGAGGGTGAGAGAAAGGTAGAGAGGAGAGAGAGAGGGTGAAGAGAGATAAAAAAATGACATCTAAAGTGAGAGAGGGGTAATAAGGGAGTGATGGAGTGTGAGGTTTAGGTAGAGAGAGAGGAAAAGAGGGGAGATAGAGAGAAGTAGAGAGGGGGGAAGGGAGAGGTATAGATAGAGAGTTAGGGTGGGAGAGATATAGGGAGAGGTAGCTAGACATAGAGGAAGATGGAGATGGGAGATAAAGAGAACTAGAGATAGAGAGAGGTAAGGTGGGAGGGATACAAGGAGAGGTAAGTAGAGAGAGGGAGGGTGAGGGTAGAGAGATGTATCCAACATATTTTTCTATTTACCTCTCACTATATCCGTCCTACCCTACCTCTCTATATTTACTTCTCCCTCCCTCCATCCCTCTCTACTTCTCTCTATCTCCCCTCTCCATCTCTCTCTACCTACCTCTCACTCCATCCCTCCATCATTCCCCCTATTTCCCTTTAGATATCTATCTATATCTTTCTTCTCTCCCTCCTCTATACCTCTCTCTCACCGTCACTCTACTCTCTATCTCCACTCACCCTCTCTCTCTCTACCTACCTCTCCCTTTATCCCTCCCACCCTATCTCTCTCTCTCTCATTACATACTTCTGCCTCCCTCTTTCCATCCTTCCCTCTCTTTCTCCTTATCACTTTCTCTCTCCCTCTCCCTATCTATGTACCTATCTCCCCTTCTCTCTCTAGTTCTCTCTATCTCCCCTCACCCTCTCTCTACCTACCTCTCACGCTATCCCTCCCACCTTGCCTCTCTCTCCCCTTCCCTCTCTACTTCTCTCTATATCCTCTCACCCTCCCTCTCTCTACCTACCTCTCCCTCTATCCCTCCCACCTTACCTCTTCATCTTTGTCTCTGTCTCTACTTGTCTTTATCTCCCATCTCCATCTTCCTCTCTATCTACCTACCTCTCCCTGTATCCCTCACACCCTAACTCTCTATCTCTACCTCTCCCTTCCCCTCTCTCTACTTCTCTCTACCTCCCCTCTTTGTCTCTCTCTACCCACCTCTCACTCCATCCCTCCCTTATTCCCCCTTTCTCTCCCTTTAGATATCTCTCTTCTCTCTCTCTCCTCTCTACCTCTCTCACCTTCCCTCTCTATTTCTCTATGTAAGAGTGATAGGGAGAGACAAAGAGAGGATAGAGGGAAAGAAAGAGGGAGAGACATCTAGAGATAGATATGACTTGGGAACGATAGAGGAGGAAGATAAAGGCAAAGATATAGGTAGAGAGGGAGAGGGAGAGGGATAGGGAGAGAGGGAGAGGGAGACATAGAGTAGGGAGGGAGAAATAGCTAAATATATAAGGGGAGAGGTGGAGAGGGAGAGAGGAAAAGTAAATCCAAAAGGTATACTTTTTATTAAGAATTTGGAAAATCAATGATGCATCAAATATGAAAATGAAACCCTAATGTGGTTGTTAAGGATGGGTAGGTAAGTAAAATTGATTTCACAATCAAGATAATAGAGAGATGCAACAATATAAATTAAATGAAGATTTGGTCATGCAAAGAGTTTCAAATATAAAATTGAGATGCAAATATCATAAAAAGTATAGATATAAGAAACCCTAATATGAATAAGAATCTATAGAAGAAGACTAGGTTGTATAGAATTGATTGGGTTTACTAAAATATAAAGAGGTCTAAAGAGGGGCAAAGATAGAGGAAATGAAGGGAGAGGTAGATAGATAGGTTTAGAGCTTGAGAGAGAGATAGAGAGATAGGGAGGGAGAAAGGGAGAGGTAGGTATGGAGTGAGAGTAAGAGGGGATAAGGTGAGATATAGAGAGATAGCTAGAGAGATAGGGAGAGAGGGTTGAGATGAGAGAAGTAGAGAGGGAAGGAAGGAGGGAGGGAGAAGTAGAGAGATATGTCGAGAGAAAGAGAGAGTTCTAAAGAGGGACAAAGAGAGAGGGAAGGAAGGAGGGAGGGAGAAGTAGAGAGATAGGTCTAGAGAGAAAGAGAGTTCTAAAGAGGGAAAAAGAGAGAGGGAAGGAGGGAAAAACATATAGAGAGATAGAGAGATAGGTCTAGAGCTCAAGGAGAGAGAGAGGTATAAAGAGGGAAAAAGAGAGAGGGACAAAGGGAGGGATGGTGAGGTAGAGAGATAAGTCTAGAACTTAATAGATTGAGGGAGAGAGGTTTAAAGAGGGGAATAGAGAGAGAGAGAGAGAGTAGAGAGAGAGAGAGAGGGAGGGAGAGAGGGAGAGAGGGAGAGAGAGAGAGAGAGAGAGAGAGAGAGAGAGAGAGTGGGTAGGTCTAGGACTTGAGGGGAGAGATACTGAAATAAAGAGAGATGTAGAGAAAGGGACATAGATTTATGATGATTTATGAATCTCCTTACTATACAAAATCTAAATATTTCATTATTGAATACTCCCCTAATGTTTCAAGTATTTTGAGATGATTGTTACAAAACAATCATGAGGAAGGGACTTCATAGATGAAAGTTGTGAGCATTTGACGTTTCAGAAATGAAGGATGAAGTTAAAAAAAAATATAATTAATTTTTTGTGTATATTATAGAAACACTACCTAGTCCATTCTATAGAGATTTGTATCACCTTTCTAACGAATGTAAGAAATCAAAATTTTGATTAAAAACACAAAAAAATATGCCCATTTTACTGAAGAGGGTTTTTTGGACTTTTGAATAACGGATATCAATTTTGTCAAATGGATATCCATTTTGTTTGTAAAAACATATATCCATTTTTCTTGTCAAAATGAATATCCGTTTTGTTTGTCAAAACATATATTCGTTTTAAGGACATAAATTGATAAAAAGATCTTTATGTAACTATAAATTGTAATGCATATCAACATTTCATAAGCACATAATGGTCAAGTTTCTAGATATTTTATAGAATTGTTCCACTTTGCCAGGCACATTTGATAACTATAAATTGTCATTCTTTTCTCTATAGTGGGCTCTCTTTTCCAGACTTGAATCAAACTAAATGATGCCATTGACCTCATGCTACCATTGAGTGTTTGACAACTAAATGATAACTAAGGCATTTGATATCTAAATAAGATAATCTGTGTAGAAGTGATAAATACATGGAATGTGGTCTTTTTAGAGATTAGTAGCCACAAGACCTCACTGTTGGAGATTATTGACCTCATGCTACCATTGAGTGTGTTTGACAACTAAATGATAACTAAAACATTTGATATCTAAATAATATACTCTCTTCAAAAGTGATAAACACATGGAATGTGGTCTTTTTAAAGATTAGTAGCCACAAAACCTTATTGGTGGAGATTATTGACCCTATGCTACCATTGAGTGTTTGACAACTAAATGATAACTAAAACATTTTATATCTAAATAAGATACTCTCTCTAGAAGTGATGAATACATGGAATGTGGTCTTTATAGAGATTAGCAGCCACAAAACCTCATTGCTGGAGATTATTGACCTTGTGCTACCAATGAGTATTTGACAACTAAATAATAACTAAAGCATTTGATATCTAAATAAGATACTCTATGTAGAAGTGATGAATACATGAAATGTGGTTTTTTCAAAGATTAGCAGCCACAAAATCTCATTGCTGGAGATTATTGACCTTGTACTACCATTGAGTGTTTGACAACTAAATGATAACTATAACATTTGATATCTAAATAATATACTTTCTCTAGAAATGATAAATACATGGAATGTGGTCTTTTCAGAGATTAGCAGCCACAAAATCTCATTGCTGGAGATTATTGACCTTGTACTACAATTGAGTGTTTGACAACTAAATGATAACTAAAACATTTGATATCTAAATAATATACTTTCTCTAGAAATACTAAATACATGGAATGTGGTCTTTTCAGATATTAGTAGCCACGTTACCTCATTGCTGGAGATTGGTTGTCCTAGATTCTCATGGATAAACAACTAGGGTGTTGGTTTTCTGTGCTGGTTGCCAGTGTTGTGGTCGCCTTTTCTGTATTGCTATGGAGAAGAAAGAAGAGGCTTCCTCTTCCACCTGGACCACCGGCTTGGCCTGTTGTAGGAAACCTCTTTCTGCTAGGCGAAAAACCCAACGAGGCACTATTTGCCCTTTCTGAGCAATATGGTCCCTTGATGACACTCTTTCTTGGCATGAAAACAACAGTTGTGGCGTCCTCTGCTGCCATGGCGAAGGAGGTGCTCAAAACCCATGACAGCGTCCTTGCTGGGCGGACGGTCAAACATTCAGTGAAGATACTCTCTTACCACAAGTCTTCAATCATATGGGGACAAAATGAATCCCACTGGCGAAAATTACGACGAATTTCCACTTCAGAGCTTTTCTCTCCCAAGAAACTCCAAACTTCGGAACATATCAGAAGAGATTCAGTTTTCCAAATGATTCGATTGATTTTCGAGGAAAACAGAGAGAAGGGAAAGAGTGTGAACTTCGGTGATTTAATGATCCACACGGCTCTGAATGTGATAGGTAATCTGATGTTCAGTACAAAGGTATTCGACCCAGATAATCCAGAGGCTGTGGAGTTCACTAAAGCTCTTACTTCATGGGTTAAGCTTGTCGAAAAGCCCAGATTGGCCGATTTTTTTCCATGGCTTGGGTTTCTGGATCTTCATGGTGTCGACCGTAAGATAGGAGCCCATTTGAAACGAGCTCATTGTTTCTTAGATCTATGGATAAGCAATCGACTGGCGAGGAGAAGCAGAGAGCCGAATCATGAAAGAGAAACAGAGAAGGATTTTCTGGATGTGCTGCTAGATATGAACGGCCATGATCTCAGTCTGACAGATATCAGAGCAATACTTTTTGTAAGTTCAATTTTCTGGTATTTGTATAAAGTTCAAATTGGTGTCATTTCTGGCTGGATTTGAACACCAAGTGTATTTAAAGTAGTTTGTTTTGTATCAAGTTAATTTTGGTGTAATTTTGGGCTGGATTTAAAGCTGAGTGTTTTGGGTGTCTCAGGAACTGTTGATGGCCGGTAGTGACACCTCTGCTGCAGCAATTGAATGGACAATGGCGGAACTCATTCGCAATCCACCCAAAATGAAAAGACTCCAAGCAGAATTGGAGGAGGCGGTGGGTATGAAGAGAAGAGTGGAAGAATGTGATATAGACCATCTGCCTTATCTCCATGCAGTAGTGAAAGAAGTGCTTCGACTGTATCCACCTGGTCCTCTTCTGATCCCTCACAGAGCGGCCAGCTCTTGTGAAATAGAGGGATATGTAATCCCCAAAGACACCCAGGTGTTGGTTAACGTATGGGCAATGGCGAGGGATGCTACTGTGTGGAAGGAGCCCTCTGAATTTATGCCAGAGAGATTTTTGGAGGGTGAGAAGGCTAAAATGGAGTTTAAGGGGCAAGATTTTGAGTTCATACCATTTGGAGCAGGTAGAAGAATATGCGTGGGGCTTCCTTTGGCTGATAAGATGCTTCATTTGATTTTGGCTTCGCTGATTCACTCCTTTGAGTGGAATCTTCCTGATGGACTGAGAGCAGAGGAAGTGGACATGGACTATTCATTGGGAGTGGTATTGAAGAAGCGTCAAAAGTTGCAAGCAATCCCCACACCACGTCTTCCACATAATATATATTAGCACTTCAACAATAAGCTAATTTGTTTAGCAGGTAGCCAAGGGCTGATACCGTCTTAGAAAACAAGTCTCAGCTATTGTTAATGGTATATCAGCGGTTGTTTAATGGTAAAAAATTCCAACTTTTTTTTTTTAAATTTTACTTATTATATAAAAATCAAATAAATATTGAGTTTTTAATTGAATGGGAACTTCTTTTTTTTTCCATTTTTCATATTTTTTATCAATTTGATTGAAAATTTTCTTTGTTCATTTGTATTGTTTTTTGTTTTAAATTTGCATGTAAATATTTCATAATTAAATAATATGTAATTTTTCTAAGCAAAAAATCTAGATTTGTCTAAGTTTATTTCATTCCATTATTTAGCATTTATGATTAATTGTTTAATCTAGCCACATAAAACTAGAATTTGCAGCACATGGCATCCATACCCACCCATTCACAAAAACGTACTCTCTAACATATTGGCATACATATAGTTTTCTATCAATGGAATCCTTTCAACTCCTTTAGATGCCAGTGCTAGTAGTTAAATGGTAATGATTAAGTCTTTTATCTTTTGTCTTTTTAAGATAAGATTTATTAGATTATGTAATATAATTCATCAATTGTTGAAGGTTATTAGTCAACATATGAAGTTGATTTATATATTTAGTTTTATTAGTTTAGAAAGAAGCAATAGATGGATCTTGCTATACAATTATTAGGGATGATTGTAGCTCTAATAGTTTTGCATTTATTGTGGAGTTGGATAATTAATAAGTTATCTATTTTCTCATTTATTGTTATTTAGTTTTCTTAGTTTAGAAAGTAGCAATAGACAGATCTTGCTAAACAATTACTAGGGATGATTCTAGCTCCAATAGTTTTGCATTTATTGGGGTTAGATTATTAATAAGTTATCTATTTTCTCATTTATTGTTATTTAGTTTTCTTAGTTTAGAAAGTAGCTATAGATGGATTTTGTTGTACAATTAGTTATGCATTTATTATGGGGTTGGAATATTAATAAGTTATCTATTTTATTTGTGTGAATAAAATGTGTAAACCATCCACATTAACTAATAGTGTTATCTATGTTTGCTTATAATGTTACTTGAAATAGATCTCATGAAGGAAATACATTCAAATGCATATATATAGGAGTATTCTTCAAAATAGATGTAACATGAAGTGGATCATATGAAGGGAATGCACTCAATTGTGAAGTGAACATGTCTTGAATGTACCCATAACAAGTGGTTTACATGTCAACATCAATGAGGGGAGCATGAATAAATTTCAAGGATATAGGGTTGTGAGAATTCATGATGTATAAATAAGGATATATCAAGGGTGAGATATATAGGGTTCACATTTAGCTATGTAATAAACTTAAAAATCCTAATAGATGTAGGTAAATGGTGTAATATTTAATGTCTATAAAATAATTTGTTGTAAATAAAATTTAAAATTACTGTAAAATGGAAACTTTAAAGCCAAAGGTGGTAGGGTGCATGGAAGATAGGATATGTAGATTAGTACACCTAACCCTAGAAGAATTCAATGTGTTAATGAAGAACAAGAAGAAAATGTGCATTAGATCAAGACTAAAATAAAATATCTAAAAACCCTAAAATTGAGATGAAAACCCTAGGGGAAGACTAAGTCATGTAAGATCAAACCTGTTCATGAAAATGTAAAGGAAAATATTTTTTCACTTAATTTTTACCTAGATCAATTAATTAATTTACAAACAATATGCATTCAAACTAATCTATATAATGGAGTTGTGTATAGAGATAATAAATTATTAAAATATTAAACGTTGATTATAAAATTAAATACTAAGGAAAAACGTAAGAAAATGAGATTTTTATTGATCAATTATCTAGTTAATTTTTTAATAAGTAATATTCTATGCACACTCTACTTAAACATCACCTAATTCAATGCTCAAGTATGTGATAACTAGTTTTGCATTTTATCCATATAAAATAGTGGTAAATATTTGTTCTATTTTTACTAGCCAAAATTTACTTTTAACGAACTCGACATTGTTGGAGTACAGGACCACTGAGAGAGGGGGGGGTGAATCAGTGGTCTAATGAGAAATCAAATTTCAATACTTAACTCACTCGACTTATGCAAAGAGACCCATTGAAAACACTTCAAAGTTTATACACATTGAATGTGGAGGGAGTCACAATAATATGCAAAACATAAAATAATACTTGACCAAAGATGACCAATTAATCACAATAATACAAACCACCAAGACAAGAGATAACATAAGGTTTACAAGTGGAAAACCATAAAAGGGTGAAAAAATAGTCTGAAAATAAGTTTCATTAAGCCTCACTGGCCAAAACCTCATTGGTTACATACTATGCCTCACTAGCAAAGCCTCATTGGCTACACTCTTTACCTCACTGACAAAGCCTCACTGGATACATACTATGCCTCATTGGCAAACCATCATGCCTCACTGGAAAAACAACATGCCTCACTGGCTAAACAACATGCCTCACTAGCAAACCAACATGCCACACTGGAAAAACACCATGTCTCACTAACAATCTTCAAAAGAAAATGAATGAAAAAACCAGAGGGTTACTTTGTTTCAATAAAAACTGCTTCTTTATTTTTGCATTAGTAAAACTCCATCTCCCTTATTCTCCCATATCATAGCACTATCACAAAAACTTTCAAAACAAAACATTACTATTCTGAAAATTGCATTCACTTCTCAAAATCTCACTCACCATGAAAGGAAAGAACTCAACTATAATATAAACCAAGAATACTAATGTTTGCAAGTATCATTACTATCTCACTATTCTTCCCCTCAGAGTATTCTATCATTCTAAAAACATAGTATTGAAAATTCTGCTTAACCTTTCATCGTGCCCTTAATACCAACAAACCAAAATGGAAAATGACCTTTTGCAACATCATAGCAAGGTCCTTTGCAACAAAACTAGGAAATGGATGAATGATAAACCATGTGTCTTAGAGATCAATGAAAAATCAAAGAACTAACATTAGAACAAACAAAGTATCTTTGACATCAAAGCCCTCAACATTATGAAATGTCATACCTTTGACATCAATGACAAACCATGCCAACAAACTCAAACCCCTTTGGCATTGATTTCAACATACAAAAATTTTCATCCTTTTGCTCCATCATCAAGCAATCTCAACAAGTTCAAAGCATTAGTTTTTCTCCCCCTTTGACAACAATGGCAAAGGGAATGTAAGCAAGGTAACTGCACAAACTATAAACCAACCATAGCACTAGCAAGCATTTCACAATGAGCACACCACTATCACCACTGATCATAAGCAAGAAGAACCAGAGAAACCACTGTGAAGACAAACCTAAATTATGCATTGTATAATACAAGAAGGGAAAGAACACTATCCAATAGAAATCATTTTTCTTAGTTTGAAATCTATCGGATCAAGTAAAGATTTTGCAACAATAGAGATATATTGTCACTTCATACATGAGAAGATTCTCAAGACAAAACCATCAATCATTGAGAGAATCAACACCAAGAATTCCTAGCACCAATCATTCCAAAAGGAATGAAGACCACTGCATACTAAGAGCACTATATACCGTAATTCATATCAATATGATATTGGACAAAAAAACAATGTCATGCACATCAAGACTAACAAATATTGTTAGTTCAATGTGATCAAGATTGCCATGATATCCTGCAAGAAGAACTTCTCAAGGAAACTGAATATAGAGTACTGTTATGCAAGAAACCCTTATTAGCATTGGTTAAGCTCTTTAAGCTCCATATTTTTTCAACAAAAAAAGTCAATACCACTATCATAGTACTTGAACCATCTGCATATGCTTAAAGATAGATAATATTCCAAAGGAAACTTTTCTACATAACAAAAACTATCACCAAACACCTGCAAACACTACATAACAGTATCACTTCAAGGAAATCTTGTCTACACACTGGATAAAGCAGAGAACAAAACATATCACTGTTATTTCTAATACCATAATGCTTTAACAATTGCATATCCACTATTAGTAGATTCCTACACTATATCCTTGCAATAATATCACTATCAACATGACTCCCTCTTTTCCAAAATACCAAACCAAGTATGGAGAGCACTGTCATATCAAGTATGAAGACTATTGTTAGACCAAGATGCAAAACAAAGACACTGCACTACATGGTGTTGTATCTCTGATCATCAAGAAAAATACTCCACACTCCATTGTCAAGCAAGAGTTACAAGAGCACTGTCATCATACCAAGATGTATACCACTGTCACTAAGGAATACCACTATTAAAAATCATTATTTTCATGCAAGATCAACATTACTATGCAAAGTACTCCACTGTGCTTTGCAAACATATTCACCATCTGCACACTTACTCCTTGAAGCATTACCAAATCTAAACCATTGAAAAAGATAATAACAAACCTTTTCCTATTAATCTATCACTGTTATAGCACTAGAAAACAATTATATCACTATTTGACAAGATGGATCATGAGAAGAGTGAACAAATTCCTCCAAATATGAAAGGATCAACAAAGTCTTTGCTTGTCTTGAAGCAACACTAAAATGACTTGAAACAACACTTTGAATACTATGTGAACAAGCAACTTTGATAGATAGTGAACAAGACCTATTTGCAAAAATTGGCATCAATATCATGAAGAAATAATCAAGGAACTCTATGATTCAAAACAACATCAATATCATATTGTGAACCATGAGTACCATGACAAAAAAATTGTCATATTGTTATTAGGGAATAGTGTACTGCACACCTCTGTAGCAAGATACTCTTAGGACAATACATTACTATGATAAGACTATCACCATACCTAATTTCCATCATACCTATTGGTATATCCAAGAAAAATTCCTCAAAGCACAATAAAAAGATAAGAGAAAGGGTCAAAAACACTCTTTGCAGTGATCATTATGCAATATTTTGAATATTCAATGTCAATGACTTTTTAACAATCTTTGATTATGTCTCAACCATCTATTTCACTACAATTCTCTTGTATTCATAAGATGGTCAACATAATAAGATGAATGACATAATACTGAAGTAAATTTTTGATATTTTTGCACCAACAATATCAACACCATGAATATGACACCATAAATATCAAGACAATGAGTAGTTGCAAACTGAATTTCCATGAATCCATTTTTTTTCCTAATTACAACCTTTGCAACCTCTTTGTTGTTGTCTATGGGGTTTGAATGATACAACACTAATCATCTCAACCTAACCACATGCTTCTCTTTATGCAAGTATGGATGTTTCTTGTGTAGTATACACAAGCTTAGGTTTTTCTTTCTCCTCTTGTTTTCTTCTCCAAACTTTCATAGTGCTTGTCTTCTTGTGATGATTAAATAGTTCCATTAAATTAATTCTACAATACTATTCTTTATGTCCAATCTTATTGCATCTATAGCATATGAACTTGTTACCAACATGAGAAACAAAAGAATTATATCTTCTTGAGAATCCAAAAACATCGTTTCTTACTTGTGTATTATAAAAGCCTGTAGTGTGACCTAGATGATTGAATTTATAACATAGGACCTTACTTCTTCTATTTGACCACTCATAAGGAATCTTATTCCATGGATCCGATTTTTCTTGCATGCATCCAACACTCTATTGCTCTATGACCAAATTCATAATATGAATAGCAATAACCATGAAAAGAGTTTTCAAACTTGGACATTTGATTTTGTCCTAAATGAAAGGATTTTTTGAACTTTTTATTGTTGGATTGTGCAGGAACTTACTTTCTTTTGTCTTCTTCTTTTCTTCAACCTTAGGAGCAAAAAAATGATAGTTTAGTTCAATCTTCTTCCTAGGAGTTTCTCTAACCTTAGAACTCTATCCTTTTTCAAAGCCTAAACCAGTAGTATCCTTTTGACATTTTTGCTTGCTTAACATCTCATTTAAGCATTCAATGCTCTTTTCAAATTGAAGATTCTTATGTAACTTATAAGATTCCTTTTCTAGTTCCTTTCTCAAAGAAACCATCTCCAATTCATATCTTCTGCAATCAACCTCTTTTTCCTTAAATTGATTTATAACTTCTTCTATTTTCTTAACTTCTGAAACTTGTACCTTCAAATCTATGATCAATTTTTCTACTTCTTCAACCTGGCTGAAAGTGTTTTGGCTTAGGACTCCTTTTCTTCTTGAAGTTGCAACTTTATTCTCTGGTTCTCCTTTCTAATTTTTTTGATCTCATCTAGGGCACAAATGAGTTCACCTTCAATATCAATTTCAAATTCATCTTCATCATACTCTTGTTCATATTCAATCACAAAGGAGTCTCCTTCTTCGTCAACATTCTCAACTACAAAATCATCTTCTAACCTTGTATCTTCTTCAATTTGTAAGTCATTTCTTACAACTACTTCTTCATCATCATTTGTATTTGGTTTAGGTGGTGCTTGTTGTTTAGCATTTTGTTGGGTATTTCTTTTTCCCTTTTTTCTTTTACTTTTTTCCATTATAAGTACTCCAATACTAGGATCTCCTCAGTTGATTAAACTTGTGCAAGGAACCTAATGCTCTAATACCACTTGTTGGAGTACATAGGACCACTGAGAGTGGGGGTGAATCAGTGGTCTAATCATGAATCAAATTTCAATACTTAACTCACTTGACTTATGCAAAGAGACCCATTGAAAACACTTCAAACTTTATAGGTATTGAATGTGGAGGGACTCACAATGATATGAAAATCATAACATAATACTTGAACAAAGATGACTAATTAATCACAATAAGGAAAACTACCAAGAGGATACATAACACAAGGTTTATGAGTGGAAAACCCTAAAAGGGTTAAAAACCACTATGAAAATAAGTTTCATTAAGCCTCACTGGCCAAAACCTCACTAGTTACATACTATGCCTCACTGACAAAGCCTCACTAGCTACACTCTATGCCTCACTAGCTGTACATAATATGCCTCAGTGACAAAGCCTCACTAGCTACATAATATGCATCACTGGCTTTACACAATATGCCTCATTAACAAAGCCTTACTGGATACACAATATGCCTTACTAGAAAAGCCTCATTGGAAAACCATCATGCCTCACTAGCAAAACAACATGCCTCATTGGCTAAACAACATGCATCACTCGCAAACCAACATGCCTCACTGGAAAACCAACATGCCTCATTGGAAAAACACCATGTCTCACTGACAATATTCAAAAGAAAATGATTGAAAAAACCAGAGGGTTACTCTATTTTAATACAAACCGCTTCTTTATTTTTGCATCAACAAAACTCCATCTCCCTTATTCTCCCATATCACAACACTATAATGAAACTTTCAAAACAAAACATTACTATTTTGAAAACTGCATTCACTTCTCAAAATCTCACTCACCATGAAATGAAAGAACTCAATTGTAAAATCAACCAAGAATACTAATCTTTGCAAGTATCATTACTGTAGATTATAATTCTTCTTCTTCAAGTATTCTATCATTCTTAAAACATAGTAACAAAAATTATGTTTAACCTTTCATCGTGCCCTTAATACCAACAAACCAACATGGAAAATGACCCTTTGCAACAACACTAGAAAATGAATGAATGATAAACCATGTGTCTTAGAGATCAATGAAAAATCAAAGAACCAACACTAGAACAAACAAAGTATCTTTAGAATCAAAGCCCTCAACATTATAAAATTCCATACCTTTGACATCAATTTGACAAACCATGCCAATAGACAATGTTTAAGAATATTTTTTTGTGTATGAGAAACTTAACAAGTCAAAGTTATAGTTATGAATTATGATTATGATTAGATTTAGGGTTATAGTTTGAGTTACAATTATGATTAGGCTTAGGGTTAGGAAACTAAGGTTATTGTTAAGATTCAATTACAATTAGGTTGAGGGTTTAATTAGGGTGAGGGTTAAAATAGGGCTAGGGCGAGGGTTCAATTAGGGTTATAGTTAGGTTATATTTATGAATCAATTACAATTACATATGGTTAAGGTTTAATTAAGATTAGGGCCAAGGTTTAATTAAGGTTATGATTTAATAAGGGTTACAATTAGGGTTACATTAGGGTCAAGGTTACAAGTACAATTCTAGAATAAGACTTCGAGTTAGGGTTAGGGTATGCCTTAAATTAGGGTTAGTGTTAGGGTTAGGATTTAAATTTTATTTAATTAAGGTTCTGGTTAGGGTTCGGTTTCAATTAGGGTTAGCATTGTGAGATGATGCTTCATTAATAGTTAGGGTTATGGTAAGGGTTCTAAAATAAAACTTAGGTTAGGGTTAGATTTAAGCTTAAGGTGTAAATAGGATTAAAGTTAAAGATTCAATTAAGGTTAAATTTCCAGGGTTACAATTATATATCTACTCATAACCTTAACCCTTACCCTAACTATAACCTTAACCCTAATCATAACCCTAATTGCAATCCTAACACTAACCCTAAACCTAACCCTAACTGTAATTCATTCTCTAACACTAACCCTAGCCCTAATCTTAAACCTAACCCTAACCTAACCTAACCTTAACCCGCACGCACACCCTAACTCTAACACTAACCTTAATTCTATCTCTAACCCTAACCTTAATTGTAAACATAACACTAACACTAAGCATAACCCTAATCATAATGTATTGTCTAACACTAACCCTTTAACCCTAATCCTAACCTAACCCTAATCTTAACCCTAACCCTAATCTCTAATCATATCTATAATCTTAACCCTACCCATAACCCTAATACTAATACTAACAATAACCCCAACCCTACGTCTACTTGTGAACCAAATTAAATCTCTAATCTTAATCCTAACTCTACCTGTGAACCAATTTAAATCTCTAATCCTAACCTTAACCTTATTCCTAATGCTAACCTAATCCTTAAACCTAACCCTAACCCTAATAATTTAATGTCTTCTATGTCAGGCTGCAAATGCTACTATCATATATATATTATTTATTAATAATATATATAAAATATGTCAAGAGATATCCTTCTTGAGGTGCTTATTTTTTTAATCAATTTCTCACATAAATTTGCAATAGGCACCTCGAGTAGGATATCTCTCAGCGTATTTTATATAATTTATTAATAAATAATATATACACTAGTTAATAAACATAATGTATTTGAGAAATAAACTTTATCCTATTAAACAACATATATAAAGGACCCAATTTCAAATAAGCTATTGTAATGCCAAGAAAGTGCACAAGAACATATTAGAGCAAACATGAAATACGAATCTAAATGCAAATCTAATGCTAAAACAAAGAACAAAGGAAAGTAAAAACGTGAACAAACTGAAACAATCTCACCAATTTCAAACGTATTTCCATGATTCATCTCGATTGCCCTTCTCCATTTTTCTGTTGTAGTATAATTGCCCTCAGATTTTTCGTAAGTTCGTGCAAGTATAGCCTATGATAAAGATTTAGCAAAAAATTGAAGATTCAAGATATGTGCTCTCAAAAGTCATAAGATTTCGCGAGTTTTTGAGAGAGATTGGAATGATGAAGAATAGATCAATTTATAGAAAATTGATTATTCGAATGATAGGCCAAGATCGAAAGATCAACGGATGGTTGAGATCGACAGATTAGACATGCATTCTGATAACTGTCAGTAGTGACATGAGTGATACAAATTAGAAATAGAATTAAAGATTAAATAAATGATTTAATCTTCTAGTTTGGTATTCGAAAACAGAAGAATTATCTTTGTATGACAAAGATAAAGATGGATTAAAGCAACTCTTGTTCGAATGCACGCACAAGGTTTAATTAATTAAATAGGAATATTTAATTAATCCGCATGTACATGCAAATGAGTTAGAACTGGACGATTGAATGATTTGACAAAGAGATTACTCGAGAATGCCACTCAGACATTAAAGCAAGAGTTAACTGAGCGATTTAAAATAGATCTCTTGATCTCCTGAGTTGAGTAAAAGTGAATATTTAGATAACTCACGTAATTACCTGAATATAGAGGAATGCGTTAAAATAGAATTAATGAATTAAATAATTCATTTAATTCAAGATTTGATATTTGAAGAATAATTAAATAAATAAGATTTATTTAATTAAGTGATGAAGGGATTTATATGAATAATTAAATAAATAAAGAATTTATTTAATTATAGTTGAAGTATGATAAAGAGTAAATTAAATAAGAATTTATTTAATTTGACAAGAAGAATAAGGTTAATTAGTAACATAATTAAATAAAAAGCTTTTATTTAATTAATCAAATAGAATAAAGAAAAGTGTGAATTAATCAAATAACTAAGATTATTTAATTAATAGAAGAAATGAAGACTATAGAGAATAATTAAATAATTGACATTATTTAATCAATAGAAGAATTAATGTTAAGATGAATTAATTAAATAATTAAGATTATTTAATCATGACCATGAAGAATAAGAATAATGAAGAATATTGAAGTCGCTGGCCTTAACCAAATTTCGGTGTCTACAGCTATTAAGTTTGATTTTTTTTAATCCAAGAAACATTTCCTTTCTACACTGTATCTCAAGTATTGCCTCACACCATCACAACAGAGAAAAAATATGTTTGGTCATGATCTAATCAATAATGTTTTTCAGCTTGGGTGGTTGCCATGTAAAAAGAATAAGATTTTCCAAGCATCCACGAAATTCAATATGTTGAGTGGTGGCCAATTTAATAGTGATGAAAACCATGATCTCTTCCAACATGATATTTGTTAACTAGAAAGTTTGAAATAGAAAGCATCTCTAAATTGTGTGTTAATGTCAGTTTCTCCATTCTTTAGAACCATTAAATTTATAATTTGAATTGTCTATTCTAAATTCTTATTGATTCTGAGATAGGTATACTAATGCATTGCTCAAGTTTTATTAAATGATCAAAATGAATCAATTGAAGATTTAAAAAAAAAATAGATTGACTATTTTTTGTAATTTAGTCGATAGGCTACATATCTAGTGTAAGATATGAGTCTGAAACAAGTCTCACACTTGCAAACAACTATTGAGTCATTAGAAAACAATTTTTAGCTGTTGTTAAATCAACTTTTGTTTAATGGTAAATTAGTGGTAAAAGCTTCTAATATATCAGATGAAAGCCTCCAAAATCTCACTTATCATGTGTAAAAGCTAGATAAATATTTATTTTCCAATTGGATAAGAACATTCTATTTTCATTTGGAATGTTTTTTGTCAATTTGATGACAACTTTTTTTCCATTTGCATTGTTTTATTGCAAATATTTGAAAATAGATAATATTTAATTTCTTTAAGGGAAAAATCTAGATCTATCTAAGTTTATTTCATTCCATTATTTAACACTTATTATTAATTGTTTAACACTTATTATTATTAACTGCTTGATATACTCGATATATATATATATATATATATATATATATATATATATATATATATATATATATATATATATATATATATATATATATATATATATATATATATATATATATATATCAAAATATAAAAAACTACTTTTTCTTTATTCTATTGGATCATAGTGATGCACAATAATATTAATATGTAGTAAGCTAGTTACTATTAAGATATTTTTGTATTCATTTTGACTAATATATCACTATTTGATACTACTCATTTAAATAACACTATCCCTAAATAGTTGTAAGATTAAAAACAATTGATATGTATAGTATGTTTAGTTAATTATACACTATTCATGGAATTGATTTTTTTTAGTTGTTAAAACCAACCAATCACATGTAATAGAATTAAAATGATATTTTTCTATTCATTTTAACTAATGTATCACTATTTGATACTACTCATTTGAATAACCTTATTCCTAAATAGTTGTAATATTAAATAATTGATATGTATAAAATGTTTAGTCAATTAAATGCACTATCCATATAATCTTTTTCCTATTTAATTTGACTATAACATAGAAAAAAGTGAAGTTATTTGATTTGCTTGACATATTCATGGAATTTATATTTCTTTTAGTTGTTAAAAACAAACCAATCACGTAATATAATTAAAATAATATTTTATCACTATTTGATAATACTCAATTAAATTACACTATTCTTAAATAGTTGTAATATTAATAATTGATATGTATATTATGTTTAGTCAATTATGCACTATTCATAGAATCTTTCTCCTATTTAATTTGACTATAGAATAGTAAAAAGTGGAGTTATTTGATTTGCTTGATGTATTCATGGAATTCATATTTTTTTAGTTGTTAAAAACCATCCAATCACATACTAGAATTAAAATAGGTTCAATACATTTGGTAACATATAATTTTTTATCAAAAAAATTCAAAAAATTCAAATTTTAAAATTGATTGAATATAACAAAATACATTTAAATAAAATAGTTCAATTCAATCTAAAAGACATGCAGAAATTAATCATTCTAAATATAATTGATAAGCTTTTTTTATTAAAATAATAAATTTTATCTCAATATTTATAATCAATGCAAGATGTATTGAAGAATGATCAACATATTCCATGGCCAAAGTATAGTTATACTTGACTATCAATTAGCTTAATTTAGGATTTTTGAAAAAAGAAAATGAATTGTAAATGAACAACAGAGTGGGTGTGTGCAAGAAGCTGAGTCCACTTTTGGCCAAAAAGTGGAAGTGCCCTGATTTTCAAGATTTTGACACATTTGACCTTAAAATTTGAAGCACTTAGAGATGAAATCTTTAAAAAGTCACTAATCATAAAATGTAGTGCTCGGAGTCTAGTTTCCAAATATAAAATTTATTTCAATACCCAAATTGTACAAATTGAGTTTTTAATAGGCATTTCTAAAAACCACTATTTAAAATTCATTTTTTTTTACCATACCATGCACGTGTACGACATCCATATTTTGACTTAAATTATCGTATTTTTCTAAATCCTTTTGGGAAAAATTTTATGACTCACTGAAGCTTGCTCTTGATAATTTTTTATAATTTTTTATTGAATATTTTTTTTTTGTTAATTTTTTATTAGGCAGATTTGTCGCTTTGAAAAATCGTCATTTACGACATGCATAAGATGACCTAAACTTATCATTTTCTATTTTTTT